>VOQK01027151.1:0-18134 GCA_015052645.1 Benitochromis conjunctus
AAATGCTCCATCTGTACATATGCATTCAAAGGGTAACGTGAGTCATATTTAAACCAGTCTCACTGAAAGCAAACTGTTTGGGCCTTTAAATAAAAGGTTTTACTAAATAATAATTAAAAAGATAAAATCTTCAAGTAAAGCTTCTGAATTATAGAGAATATTTTTTTCTGTGCTTTTCAGCAATGCATTTTCTTTAATTTAGGGTTCAAGTATATTGCTTTGTGTTTATTTAAATGTCTGATTTCCTTGAGCTGTGATATGGAAATATCTGATGTCACAGTTTTAAATAAAGCTTTAAAAGTTGCTTCTCTTTAGACTGCCATAGTTTTGGGCTAAAGTCGCACTTGTACTAAGCATATTTTAAATCAAGCTATGCTAACACTTGAATGTCATTGATACACACTGGACACGTCTTCTGCGCATCTAAGCTATTTCTCACATGCACCGAATGGCTAATGTCACGTGATGGGGGCATGGTCAATCAGGGAAGAGGCACCTATTGACTTATGAGACCCCATCAGGTAGCAAACATGGCTGTTATTGTTTTCTGTAGTCTCACTTTGTGCCAGTCCAGACTAAAACCTAAATCCTTGAGGTTTTAAAGTAAGAGTCAAAAATGCTTCCAAAAATCCTCTTGTATCATGCATCAACATTTTGAAAGTGAAAATGTGACTGGAGTGATGCCTTTCGGACAGTTTACATGTTAGGTAAAGATGTATGAACAAGGTGAAAGTGAAATCTAAACACCAATCATAACTAAAGGTTATCTTCTTTCTTGCTTTTTGAGCTTTCTGTACTTGGATGTTTCTAAATGAACTCAAAGATTTTTCTGAACAGGAAACGAATCAGATTACAGACATGAAAGACAGATTTCTCATCTTGGATTTACTACAAAACAGTTAAGTTTCTGTTAGCTGTTATCTCTAACCTGTGCATCCCTAATGCACGCCCTGATTTGTTGGATGTAAAACCTTTATCACAGAATATGATATTTAAATATATTTAACATTGATTTGTGTTTTTTCCAGCATACTCCGTGTTTTTTTTGTGTTTGCTAGAAGAAACCCACAATTTTCAGGCTGCCTCCGTAACTTTCCTCTTTGGTAATGACCTAGTTTTAGCTGAAGCTTTGCTCTCTGAAGTAAAATCAGGATTTTTCTTTCTTTTTTTTTTCCCTCCTGTCTCCATTTTCCATTCCTCCTACTTCATTCTCCATCACCTGGTCACCTCAAATTATATAAACGCAAGTCAGCAAGGTCTTGTGCGTCAGGGCCATTATTTTCAGGGGCAGGTTATGGTTTTGTTGAAAAAATGTCTCATGAATGAACATTACATTATCTGTCATTTGGCAGCACTGGCATTTCGCCGGTGCCCAGTAATAGCCACAACTGGAACACTCATCTGCATCCTTAATAGTTTTCATTCAAATGGTTTGTGTAATCCTCTTTGCAAGGAGCGACAAACACAACCCGACCACCGCAATGAAATATATGTGGATGTGGTGGGCAATGTCAAACAAAAGTAAAAAAACCAAAACTCTGCACTGGGCTAGGATGTGATGCTCACCGCTATATAATGACGTCCATAACGGGTCAAGCCCTGGATAGCCTGAGGTGGTGGGAGGGAACTCCTAATGATTTTTGCCACCAAATACAGGCTAACTGACGTCACACCCATGCCAGCGGCCCTCACACAAAGCCAGGTTTTGTTTGTCTTGCGTCAAGGTTGGTATTTGTTATGCAATATGTATTGGGTCTATTAAGAGGAAACCTTTTGAGAGTGGGCCTCATTATAAGCGTGACTTAAATACACAGAAAAAACTGTGTAAGTCATTGTAAGTCAAGAGGAAAAAAGCCACAGTTTACTGTGTGTACACTTGAATGGCCCTGTGAATAAAACATTAGTGGTTCTTGTGAATTTCCTCTGAGGCAGCGCAGCCAGATTAGCTTCTGTATGTCAGCTTTTGTGTTGTGTGTGTGCTGGTTTGTTTTGACATCATCTCTAAGCTGTCTTAATCAAGTATCTTAATCTTAGTAATGCAACCCCCCACCGTGCACCACCACCTCAACCAAAATGTTCCCGTTTTCCCAGACAGCTATTAAAAATAGCAGAGTCTGACCCTTGAGCGACTGTCGTCTCTATTACACAACCATTTTCATAAGCTCCAGAGATGTGACACTACTGCCGAGGAAGCTGGAAGTGTTCTCTGATTAGTGTTAGTCCCCAGAGACCTACAGGCCGAGCATTTTCGACTTAGTCTTCAGCAGATTGACCCTAGTGTCTTTCAGGATTGACAATGTGCCGTTTTTATCCCACCCAAGAAGTGGGAATAAACCATGTGAAATCTGGCAGCTAAAAGAGAATGGTGTCACCCAAAAACTGGTCGCTAAACCCTGAAAGCTATGTAAAATCCGATACACTTAAACATTTAACAGGAAATAAGCTCATGCTTACTATCATCTGTAATTCATCCAGTTCAGTACTAAGTACTTCACAGATCTTAAGAGCAAAACTAGGCCATCGTCTGCCACGCTTGATACTAACTCACACGTTTCTGCTAGAAAAGTTGTTAGACTCAGCAGCTTTTATTGTGTCGGGGTCGAGAGATTTAACATGGCACTATCCACCTGCTGTATGTACAGTCTGTGTGGCACAGATTGAACAGCAGATCTGTGTAGGTAGAGATCGTGCTACTGATAAGAGCAGAACGCTAATCTCTTTTCTCTCTGGTGTAAATGCATCAGAATGGTCAGAGGCAGTAGTTAATTTGTGCAGAAAATAAAGGATTTATCTGTAGTTTCATGCTTCAATGTAATAAATTGTTCCTGATGTTAACAACATACTGTAACAAGATATAATATGATTCTGTTTAGCAGTATTGTTTTAATCTTACATCTCCGATTGACCTAGGTCAGTGCTAGGTAAAGATGTTAACTATTCATTTTCAGTGTACTCTGTCCCAGACTATGCACACTGGGCATAGACCTGGTCAGATGTCAAAACACCTCTGCAGTGCTTCTGCCCAGTTGCTTGTAATTCGATTGTTGAAGATATTTTGGGATCTCTCCCCCCCCCCGTTTTTTAGGTGCCAGAAGTTGATAAAGTTGTTTGAGGAACTGGAACCAGGGAAAAGAAACAAGACAGCAAAAACAGGCAGATTAGTCAGGTGGTTAACTACTTGACTTTTTTCCTGAATTTGTTTGGATTGGATTTGCAGCTATATTTAAGTTTTTTTTTTTGTTTTGTTTTTTTAGTTTTGTTTTTTTCTCCTCTCTCTATATCCCACAATTAAAGGCCAGATAATAGCTGGGCTGCCTGCCAGAACTACTACTTCTTACCTGGTATTATATTACACACATGCATTATGTGGCCCTTTGTAGTCTTAAAGTTGATTGTGCACTGCCCAGAACTCATGGAACTTCCTGAATCTCCCTTCCTGTGCAGGTTTTGCTTTATTTTCCAGACCCGTCTCTTAATCAACACTGCTGTTTTTCTCCAATGGAGAAACTATTTTGTGTGTATGCAGGAAGGATGTAAGTAACAGCATATTGTTTTGTATTTTCTCTCATTCACTCCTGGAAAGAACAAACTCTCCAGCCAAATTCCAGGAACCATTACTCATGGTTTGGCCACTTGAGCTATGTCTGAATCCCTAAACCATGGAAGCTGGAGGAAAGGAGTGGAGGATGTCCTTAAACTTGTTCTTTAAAATACCTGGAGTCTGGAAACTTGGAATTATTTTGTTCTGTTATGTTCCAGGAAAGAGTAGTGGCAAAGGACAAATGAATATTTACAGTGGTGGAGTTTGGTTACCATGTATGTTTGGGCTGATGTGTCATCAATGCTTGCTTTTTATTCCAGTGACTCAAAAGAGGGCGGGCAAATGTTTGTCTTGTTCCAGCTGGTTTGTTTTCTTACAGACAACTTCTGGGTTTGGATTTCAAATACTGCAGGTGTCAGCTTTTATAAAACACGCATCATGTTCATAGTTATACATTACTTGTTTTAATACACTCAGTTGCAACTTCTAGGAAAGCCTCTTATCTTTGGGTTATTGGTGTCCTTTTTACCGTAACATTGGGCTAGAGGAGCCCAATCTTTTGTCTCAGGGATTACAATTACATACACTGAAACTACTTTTACCAAAACTTTAACTGTGTTTAATATAAGCGTCCACTGCTTCTTTAGTTCCCTTAAATGGAATGAAAGATGCCAAACTATTTGTCAGCTTTTGATTGTAGCTTAATATAGAACTGAGTAATGATCAGGATAAATGTTTACTTCATGCTGACACACATTTGTATTTAGCTGTCATTTGAGTCATGTGTGCAGAGCCATTCGTAACATGATGCGTCACTTGCAAAAGATTTTTCTACACATCATTAAAGAAAGGTTTCGATCCTCTTGTGGTGCGTTGGGACATCCTAGATAAGCTGTAGTGTTTGATAACCTCAGGCAGTGGTTTTGGCCTTCCCCTAAAGTTTTTATCTTCAGTCCTGCATCTCATTGGTCATGGTAAGTCTTTAATTATTATTAATTATTTATAGTTAGGTTGCACCACTGTTCGAAATATCCAGTGTAGTACTGGCTTTCTGTTTTAGCGTCCAGTGAATCCATAATAGTTTACCTTGAGTCGAATGTACCTCGTGATTTTTATTTTTTTATTTTTTTTTTGCATTAGCCACACATTATTATTGCGATGTATGACTGCGCACACAAGTGAATTTACTCACAGTAGTGGGATCGCTTTCTTCTGTGCAGCAAATGGCTAACCACCAAAAGAAAAGGAGCCCCGTTGTTTCATGCCTTTAGCGATCAAGAACCCTCAGCTTGAGCAAAATGCCGTCATGGTGCCAATTTTTAATTTGAGGGTTTCTCCTGAGAGAACGTTGGCCAACTTGAAGAATCCTGGATTCGAATAAGAGGCAGCTAGAGCCTTTGTTGGACCATGTAAAAGTGTGAGATGGAGCTATATGCAAAGCGAGCTGAAGCACTTTTACACATGGGCAGTAGAAAAGATGGACGGAGTTACCATAATAGACCGCTGGCTGATCTGTTTTTGAAACCTTCACATTTGTCATTGCCATCTCGCTGTATGAAACTGGACTTTCAAACATCAAGATGAAATGTGTCTGATTTTTAAAAAAACAAACAAAAACAAAAACAAAAAACTAATTTTTTTCACAAATAAATACCGGCCTGAATGTCCCTTGGTGTGACTTGAGTTGACTTACCCAGAAGGAAAAAAGAAAAAAAGTTTTCAGGAATAACCTAAAATCACGACCCCTCTGTTTCCTGTTTTTAATAGTACTACAGCCTGGCTATTTTGGGAACACAAGGCAGTTAAAAACTGGTTTGTTTTCTCATGAAGTGAAGGCTCTGAAGAAAGCTGTATGATGTAAACCCATTCGGTATCTAAGCCTGTTGTTGGAATGAAACCTAGTGCTGTTCGTGAAGACGTGGCATTTGTGGTTGAGTTGGTCAACTCAACCACAAATATGATTTCTTTTTTCTTTTCTGTTTTTTTTGAAAGGGATGAAATTGACGTTTACAGTCAGTGATGTTGTGCTGACAGCAGGACAAAAACCAAACGCCCAGTGTTCCAGAGCATCGGGGCTGAAAAACAGAGCTCAGCATTCATGCAGTCAGCGGACGGTGGGCAGCTCCTCACAGGAATGCCAGGAGCTCCTGACTGACTGCCTCCTCCAACACAAAACTGCTGTTACTCAGCATACTAAACATGTGAAACCCCCCTCTTTTGCATTTTAAAAAAAAAATATTTTTAAATGTAGTAAAGACAAAAATTAAAAATAGTGACCTTCGAAAGCAAATGGGTCAATGTTGTAAGAATGTTTAACTTGAGCGTTGATGAATTTGAAGCGTATTTCACACCAATCTGGTGTTTTTGTGGTTTTCAAACGACCTAGGGTACTGGTTGTCCTTTGCTCCACAAAATAAAGCTCCTTTTGTCAGAGATTCAGCTGACATCCAACTCCACCAACCTCAAAAGTCTTGTGAGCAGCAGTTGTTCTTCCTGCTGATCTTGTAACGTCTGTCCACAAACTTAAATTTCACACTATGCTTGGATATTTTCAAACATACGGGCCTTGTTCATGTCTTGATGAAATGGTAAAGATGCTGTGGATAGGATTGCACCACCACATTCCCAACATTGTGTTTTCCCTTTCTTTGTCTTTCCTTCTTTGTGTTCTTTTTGTGTGTGTGCGTGTGTGCTTGTGCGTGCTCTTTGAGTCATAGATAAATGCTTCCATTCATATTTTAGGGAATAAAATTTCAGGATCGAGTTTCAGACGAGCTAGTACAAAAGAGGAAACATCACGTTAGTAGGATACGTGACATGGGAGTTCCAGACTAATGCCGATGTTATGATAGTCCAAGTTTATCTCCAGCACAACTTATCGGAACATCACTGTTTTTGTTTTAGACTTGCCTTTCCAGTCCTCTGTTTGGACTTGCTACTTGCGCAACCACAGTAATCATATCTAAGATGGATGAATGTTGATGATAGAAAATAAACTAATGCTCCAGCACGTTGTGCCAGCAGACACAGTTATGTAACAGCTGGCTGGCCACTGCAATAGGGCTGAATTTGCCTGTGTTTTGCACTTATGAGTAAACACATTATGGAGCCGGTGTTGTGTTCAAGTACAAAAGCTGCTATTGTGTGTTCAACCCTTTGTTGTAAAACAATTAAAAAGCGCTTCATTTGATTTGGTGAAACTGTGGTTCAGCTCAAGTAAGAAGTTTGAAAGTGTACAAAGTTGAAGGAGCTTTATTAGCCTCTCACCTCGGCTCTACCGTCCCACCTATTTAAATTCCTCCCTTTTAGAATACGTCAAGTCTTTTCTAGTGGAGGTTATGTAATCTGGCTGGTGCCATTGTTGCTGAAGTTTTCCTGAGCCTTTCAGTTGTTTAATTTGAAACGAGCATTGGTGCTTTTCTCTTTCTCTTTGCTGTTCTACTTAAAAAATATTCACCAGATGATGATGATATACTATGACCCCTATAATAAATGTCAGGCATTATCATCACATTTTTCATGGGAGATCATGCAGGAAGATGGTAACAAACCTTAATCTCTAAATGTGTTTGCATATGAATATACCACATCTGTAGGCAAGAGATGAGAGTTTTGGTCCTTCCAGTTTTCTATTTATAGTCAGGCTTCTGTTGACCAATCATGTGTAGATGTCAGTTCGGAGAACAAAAGAGGAAAAGCCCTTGCTCAGAATTGGCGAGTCTAAGTCTGCAGACTGTTTGTTTCACTGGAATTATCCTTGAAATCTAAAACTGTGTTTCCAGCTTAAAAGCTTTGCTGCTAACTGACTATGCCTGTCCTCTTCTCTTTCTCAGGCTTATGAGCGCCGCTTCCCCACTTGTCACCTCATCCCCATGTTTGTGGCGAGTGACATCGTGAATGAGGAGACCAGCGAGGATGGTTCCACCCAGAAGATTGAACGCCGCTGTGCCCTGGATGTGGATGCCCCACGCCTTCTCAAAAGGGTTTGTTGTACTTTAGATTTCCAGCAATTGAGTATCATAAGCACAGCTTTAATAGTTTACTAATGACTTTTACTAAACTTCTAATATTGTTTTGAGAACAATACAGTTCAGTACTAGCCATGACTGCTTTCTTTTACACAATGTATTGGCTAATAAAAGTGTTAATCTTTGCAAGGCTAGTTTATCTGTCATTTTATTTTTAGTGTCTGTGTTTCATGTCAGTTGCATTTATAACACAAGTTGTGTTGTGGTTTACAGATTGCAGGTGTAGACTATGTCTACTTCATCCAGAGAAACACGCTGAACCGAAAGGAGAGGACTCTGCACATCGAGTCCCACAATGAGACCTTCTCCAACAGGGTTGTCGTCCACGAGACGTGCTGCTATTCGGTATGTAGCATACTATCAGCAATAGACATTTCAAGCAAAAGAAAAGCTATTAAAAACCCTCACTAATTTTGATTTAAGTCATTTCTCGTGCACCTCTTGACTGTTTCGGTGCGGCTGCTGTTTTTAGCTCTTTAAGTAGAATCCACTCCCCTGGTTTTGCTCTAAACCCAGCATGCTGACTTCTGGCATGGAAACTCAACCCTTTCACTGAAACTGCTCGGCAGAAATACTCAAAAAAGGGGCTTTTATCACCAGTAATGATCCTTGGTACAAACTCCGAGTTAGTTCAGAAAACAGACGTTTGGGGTTCGTGTGAAATCAGACTGCACAGTACAGGTGATCATAATGGGCCTTCCAGAGAGGGATCTAAAAAATGACTGCACTGGATGCAAGGTTTCTTTAATGCACCTGTACCAGAACCTGGTTCACTTATTTTGTTGGTCTTGTACAGCCAAGGTACATTACAACCACCCTCTGCAAATAGTTTACATTACCAGTTCCTGATTTGAAGTAACACATTCATTTCAAGGAGGGTATAAATTCTACATATTCCCATCATGACCATCCCTACTTGTTTTGGAAAAGCAGGTTGTAACATGAAAGCGTGCATACTTGGGGCAGGTTTTACAGAGGCAAACTAAAACCCAGATCCTGGCAGTGTGACACGCTCAACCCGTTTGGCTATTTAGGCTGACTTGTGCATACAGACAGAGGAGCAAACACCGACATGTCCTGTAACGCTGTTGTTCACCTGCTGAATGGCAAAGTGCCACCAGCACAGCCATGTTGATGTTTGTGCCTCCTTTAATCTCTTTCCTGCATCCATGTTTGACCTACCACTGAGCCTGCTTCTGTTCATCTCGGCCCATCTTTCCTCCTCAATTATTTAGTCGTCTGCATTCTGCTTGGTCACTCACAAAACACTGAACTGAAACCAGCGGGTCTTTACTTTCTTTCTGCACTACGAGTTCAAAATTGTGACTCCAGATGAGCTTATTTATGAATGTATGTGTGCTGAGTTAATGAGGTCAAGCACATTGTGTTAGCCTCCAACCAACAGGAGTGCTAATTTTAGGTCTAAAGCCAAACAGAGGCTTATACTGTGTACTTTAACATGCTGCGATCACAGTAACCAGGATGGACGGTGCTGTTAGACTGAGCTAATGGACTGGGCTAAAGATGAAATGTTTTGGTAGTCAAGGGTAAACAAGTTACCATCATTATGGCTCCAGAAGCATTTACCTCTTCATTTACTGATATTGTAGCTTGAATCAAAATGACCTTTTTGTTAAAATACGTTTAAAAATGATTTTCGTCATAAGCGTCACCCTCACAAATCCAAGAACCATCATAGTCATAATAACTTCAAGAAGCCATAACTTCAAAAAGAAATAAAATTCCAGCTGCTGAGCATGATTGTAGAATGATTTTTGCTGTTTCCAAAGATGACCTTCACACAGCACTGAGGGAAGTGTGTTTATCTGTGTATCTTTTTTTAACCTCACGACTGTTCATGTGTGAAATACTGGCTAATTTTAACACGGACAGACTGACACACAGACTCCCACTCACAGTGCGCAGTGTGAAAATTGCTTTCTTTGTGCGTCATCATGTAATGAAGCTGGGTGTATGGTTACCATAGTAACGTGGTTCTGTGTTGTGTACAGCTTAATATACAGTACGTATGTGTATGTCCAGGTCCACCCGGAGAATGAAGACTGGACGTGTTTTGAGCAAACCGCCAGTCTGGACATCAAGTCCTTCTTCGGCTTTGAGAGCACCGTGGAAAAGATTGCTATGAAGCAGTATGCCAGCAGTATCAAAAAGGTGTGTTTGTGTGTGCTTATTGTTTCATCCAGTCATTTATGTGCACTGATGCACAGTATCATTAAACAACACAACGACTGCTTTATGAATAATTCAGAGATCAATCTGTCCTACGAGGTTGGATGTTTCTGGAACATGACTCAGTCCATCTCACACTGTAATAGCATAAATAAGCTTGCATAATCTGTTAGACTGGACAGGGCTCTTCTGTTGTGGACCCAGTGAGTCATCTACCTCCATTATTGAGGGACGTGAGCTATGTTGAATACAGTCCTTTTATTTTTCCCTTCTTCTTTTATTAACTGATGCTTCAGTTGGAAAATGCTAAACGCTACTACAGGGCCTTAGCCTTTTTTGGTTGAATAAAAGCACATGTAGATCATGTTTTTTTGGTATTCTCACACCTGTTTTTCTTCCTTCTAACAGGGAAAAGAAATCATAGAATACTACCTAAAGGAGCTAGATGATGAGGGGATCACTCATGTGCCCCGCTGGAGTCCCTCCTCTCATTCCCTGCCTCTCTCCAGCCCTACCAGCCTCTCGACGACCCAACCTGAGCTTGGAATCGTGCCCGCCGATTCAGTCCCACTGTCTGCAGATGCCAAGGATGGAGTCTCACAGGATGCAAAGCAGGACAGCAACATGCTTCAGACCGACAGCCTTGCAGAGATTCTGGCAGGGACACCAGAAGGTACCTGAAGATTGAGAAAATGGATCCTAGAAGCTAATTTTATAATTGTGTATATAATTATATTCTGCCAAAAATGGCTAATATTGAAATGGTTTTGTGTAACTAAACTTGGAGGGACATCTTATTTGGTTTAAACCACTGCCACAACAGTTTGTCATGTTGAAAAAAAAACCTGTTACTCAGCTTTGGCGTATAATTTAAGTAACTGAGGAAATGTAGTTGCTCAAGAATGGGGATGGGTGTGAGAATGGGAATTCAGCATCTTGAAAAGTTGTTTACGGTTATGAATGTAATTTCTGAACAACATATTTCTTATTGTGAATCACGACATCCCATTACATATCTATAGACAGCTAGGGCAAGGCCTTGTGTTTACAAAATCTAAGATTTAATCAGAATTTGTGATTTATGGGTGTTGTTTTTCAGTTTATTGCACATTAATTTACTATCCAGCAGTCTAACTTGTTTTGTTTTTATGTTGCAGACAAGCTGGACGCAGACTATATCAAACGTTACCTGGGTGACCTGACACCCCTGCAGGAGAGTTGTCTGATCAGACTGCGCAAGTGGCTTCAGGAGACACACAAGGGAAAGGTACTACACTGTTTCAAAAAGAAGTAATAAGCATAATAACAAAATATGACTGGATACATTCTTAATTAATACATTTTGAGGTAGTTATTGCTAAAAGTCATATTTAGCACTACTAGTCTATTTTAGCTAGGCTACTGATAATGTTGTATTTTACATTAACTGTTCACTTTATAATGTCTTTAAATAACAGTGATGTGTTTTGTTGGCAGTGCTGAACTTGTGTAACCATTTTCCTTCTCTCTGTCCAGATCCCTAAAGATGAGCACATCCTTCGTTTCTTGCGGGCCAGAGATTTCAACATGGATAAAGCGCGGGAGATCTTGTGCCAGTCTCTGACCTGGAGGAAGCAGCACCAGGTGGACTACCTGCTGGAAACCTGGAGCTCGCCACAGGTTCTTCAGGACTACTACACTGGGGGCTGGCACCACCACGACAAAGGTGGGTTTGTATTTGCTGCCACGCCTAAAGATAGTTATAGTAGGCGTGCTGAAATCTCACATGTGCATCAGTATGGAAAGACACACAAGCTTATGATTTGTGTAGGTCATGTCAGCGCTAAACTTGCACTGTTCAGTAGAGGAGACTCGACTTACACAATCATGCAGTCGTGTTTGCAGTTTTTCAACCTTATGTTCTCTTAAGTGACATTACAGTGTGAACAGATCTCAACCATTCTTAACAACCTGCAGCTCTCATCCAAGTGTGTAAAATAAAAATGATCCAGCTTGTTGGTGCTACTTGGTTACCCAAATAGGACACACTCACACACACACACAGTGACAGTCTTTTGAGCAGATGCCTCGGATTCCTTATTTGGGAAAAGAATGAACGTATAAGTCAGACTAAGCTTTTAAGTTGCTAATTTAGTCTTCTCATTTAAAAATTTCCACAAGTATGAGTCTTGTATCAACAGGGACAAAGCATGAAAGCATTCCTCAGTGTACTTAATAACTTGTCTTATGCAACAAGTGCAGATGGCCAGCAATGCAGACCTTTCCACTTAGCGTGTAGTCTTTGTGGAATGTAAATGGTGTGATATATCATGTAAACATTTGTTTAATTTTTCAGACGGCCGTCCTTTGTACATCCTGAGGCTCGGCCAGATGGACACCAAAGGACTTGTGCGCGCTCTCGGGGAGGAGTCTCTGCTCAGACATGTATGTAGCACACACTGTAATGCAGTTAAGGTTTGGGTTTGTAGTGCAGGTTGATGAGTTTATAGGCCAGACAGGGTTTCTGACAGAATATTTTTAACTCTTGCTGCTTTGACCTGCACGGGAGAATTTGATGCATGTCAATGAATTTACCCCTGTTATCAACCTGATGCTTTGTTCTGTTAGTCGCATCTCTACACACACAGTTGGCACGAGAGAGAAAAAATTAGGCAATTTAGGCCAGGCAGGCCGCTGGGTTTGTAATACACGGGCGAAAGCCCTGGGTCAGGTCGGTTTTGGATTACAGGTTAGGGAATTAATGTCCGGTGGCATTTCCTGACAGGTAAATTAACACCAGGCTATATACAGAACACAGGCTGTGTAAATGGTGCTCATTTATAATGTTGCACTCACTGTGGAGTGGAGCCTGGGAGCCAAGTGTGTCAAATGTACAATTCATGTCACTGCAGGTGCTTTCTATCAATGAGGAGGGTCTGAGACGCTGTGAGGAGAACACAAAGGTGTTTGGTCGGCCAATCAGGTAAACCTTTACAACCTGTCAATATGTTAGATCTTTGAAAAAATCTTCCACCACTATTATTCACTATATATGTAAACCATTTTATCTCTGCCTCTCGAAGGTGATGCTACGTTATATGCCACTGATACTTGCTTTAAATCTACAGCCTGGCTTTGAGTTTAGTTCAAGAAAATTGTAAAACAGAAGTGCGTCATAATAATCGAGTATATATTCAAACAGGGCTTTGGCTGGATGCTAGACTCACAAGTTGTTCCATGTGAAACAACAGAAGAGAACTGAAGATGAAGACTGTGGATATATTTATATATATGTGTATATACAGAAACAAATCAGTTTTTCTTCTGTTACTCATACACCGTTGTCCAGTTTCCTGTTTTGTCTGTGTTGCTTATTGTGATGTTATGTATAAATATAAAACATCTATTTGTTAAACTGTGCTGTGTTTCACCACAAGTGATACTTTTCTCGCTTGTCGTTATATTATACAATAGCGGGGATAGTCGTCCATAACGTTTCAAAAACTGTTATCTCTGGTTACTTTTAAACACAGTACTTGGTCTCACATCACACGACAGTATGACACAAGCTGCACCTCTTATTCACACTGAACTTAGAAAAACTGGTCTCAGTTATCCTGCTGCTTTAGAAAAGTAATGTAATACCTAAAATAATCTATTAGAGCAGTTTAAAAGGTAACATTTACATGTCTTCACCATCGATTTTTCTTATTTTCGAAAATATTTTCTTAATTTCTTCATTCTGAAAATTAATTTTTTGGTAGTATTTCTGTGTTATTAAGATGGATTTTTCTTTCTTTTGTTTTTATTTACAGGTATCTAATACCTGTTTAAAAAGAGGCTTTAATAATAGTGTTTTTTGCTAATCTGTTATTTGTTGCATATAAGGAACCATTTCAGCATACTTTATTTCCAGCTTCTGTTTCAGGTTTTGCAGGTTCAGATGTTTTTTTGTTGTTTTTATATTTTTTTTGTCAGTCTATATGAATTTAGATTGGGCAGATGTTTTTTTTACAGATGCCTCAGAACTGGTTGAGAGTATGAAGACAGAATTCACCATACTGCCTGTGATCTTGACAGTTAATCTGAACTAATATCACAGTGTCAGTGTTGACAAAGACAAATAATCAGCATCAGCGTTAGGTCTAGTGCAGCGCTTGTGTAAAACGGCTTTGAATGTGGTCGTAGACGAAGATAAATGCAGGTTAAAAGCAGCTTAAAAACATGCAAGCCGTTTTAGATTCAGTTCAGCAGTCAGAACTGGGCACATGTACACACACATGCACACAGACACACACATGCACACAAACACACACACACGTACTATGAGTGAGTCCAGAGCAGAATTTATCTCCCCCAAAATGGAAAGCGCGCACGAGACTCGCTTTCAGGGGACTCATTCAGATGGCAACTGACAGAGTGAGAGGGAGGGAACAGAGATGGTATCTGTTATCTGTCTGCTCTCTGAAGCAGCAGCAAGAGGAGGAGGAGGTGGCTGGGAATAAGAGCTGCGCAGGAAGGCATGTCAACTATGAGAGGCTGTCACGTCACAGCGCTCTGCCAGGACAGATAGAGGGGAAGGAAGAATGTACAAGGGTTGGAGGGATCCAGAATTAGCAAGCATTGCCTTCACCACTTAAGCTTCACTTCAGAGTGACAAGTGCTAAGTGGTCAAAAAGAGGCAATAGCCCAGTTGTGAGTTTGTGGCATGTCCTTATTCACACAGACACACACCCCTAATCCTCTCACTTCCTCTTCTCTAGCTGTTGGACATGTCTAGTAGATCTGGAGGGGCTGAACATGCGTCACCTATGGCGACCAGGAGTCAAGGCGCTGCTGAGGATCATTGAGGTCGTGGAGGCTAACTACCCTGAGACTCTAGGACGGCTGCTTATATTGAGAGCTCCAAGAGTCTTCCCGGTCCTTTGGACACTGGTGAGACCCGGGATAAGAGTAACTCAGACCCTGTGGGGGCATCCTGTTACAGCGCCGGATTACACATACAGTGAATTTTCAGTCTGTTTCACACCCAAATGGAAATAATAGTCCCAGAAATTCTGCTGGGCTCAACTTAAGGTGATGAGATCCCAGCAAACAGAGTGTGGTTGTATCTGATAATGTGGACAAGACTGTTGTGCTGATAGGCTGAAATTTGTAGGTTACAAGTTTGGCATGTGAAGGATAAAATATACTGTGTCGCTTTACTCTGGCAAAAATGAAGAGCTATTTCTAAGAATCACCTTCCAGCCGTTTGACCCAGTTAGAAGTGTCACTATGTTTTTTTGCAGCTGTATTTTCTGTATTGGTTTTCCATCATATTGTGATAAAACATGTCTAGTTTGTGACTTTGAATTGGCAGGATTCAGTCCTCCCTGTTACACATACCTTAGGAGACAGAAGATGGTGACAGGTTAGCCTGCACCTGATGCACGATGATAACTTCCCTGCTTTCTTTACAGTCTTTGGAAAAGAGCCAGGCTTTGTCCTGCAGTGTTGACTTTTAAAAAGTAGAGCCATTTTAAATGTAGAGCACTGACTCAATATGTAGAATGAAGGACAAGGGATAGAAATGCTGTGCAGTCACACATAAAATAGGACACCTGGTCACCTAGCTCTGCTGCCTATTAACTGCTCATGCAAAAAAGCACGTCACAAAAGACTGTAGTTTGTTTTATTGTGTTTACCTTCCCGACTTTATGCTTAATGTATTTTAAACCTGAGTTTGACTGGTAGAACTGATAAAGGTAGAATTGTTGCATTATTGCTTTAATATAATAACCTAAGAAACTGGTAACACAACTTCCTTGTTTTAGTATTTCTAAGTTTTAGGGTGGGAAAGGAATGTAGATTGTTAACGAATACAAGTTTTATATGCTGCACCAGCATTTCCTCATGTTACTGCAGTCAGGTCATGCATTTGATATCTGCCTTCTCCCTCAGGTGAGCCCATTTATTGATGAAAACACCCGCAAGAAGTTCCTGATCTACGCAGGTAATGACTATCAAGGTGCTGGAGGGCTCGTGGACTACATAGACAAGGAGATCATTCCTGATTTCCTGGGAGGAGAGTGCATGGTGAGCGTCACTGTAAAACTCTGAGAGTATAATCTGATCCTGTAATCTTTGTAGAACATGACACCACCCACATCGAGATTTCCTTTACTGACCCAGTGTACACGTGTGCTTTTTCTTTGCAGTGCGAGGTACCGGAGGGCGGCCTGGTTCCCAAATCCATGTACCGCACAGCTGAGGAGGTCGAGAACGAGGACATCCGTCTGTGGACTGAGATGATCTATCAAAGCGCCAGCATCTTCAAAGGAGCTCCGCATGAGGTGAGGCTGAATGCACGCAAAGTCAAAGAAAACGATGGAAGAGCTGTGTCGGTCTGATATGAATATGTAGGTCAGGACAACCGAGAACTGCACAGTACCTCTGATGCAGGTGTTGGGAAACTTTCTGCCACCTAGTGGTTGTAACTTGTTAAATGCATCTTAGGTATATTGTCCATTCAGATGTGGAACGCATGTAGCGTGACTTTGAAATCTAATCTGCCTGCAGTGATGTGTAACCTGATGTTGCATGAGTTATACCAAAGGGACACTGTCAAACATAATCACCCATCTGGACATGGGTTTGGTTTTTATCTTAATGGTCTCAGACGGTCACACGCAAATGAACCATTTTATCTCGCTGCTTTGGTAACGGAGTTCTCTAGTTTGCTGCTTGTATATGGAAAGGATTAGGCATTTATATCCTTCTGAGACCCAGTCTATTCATGTATGTCCTCTGTAGTGGACGCACAAATCACATGGTATTTTTCTGGTCTTGACCTCTCGAGTTGCTTGTAGACTACAAGCCAGTGTCCTTCTAGAAGCAAGTCTGATCTTAACTTCAGCAGCCACCGGGCCTAAAAACTGCATCACTGGTCTTATGTTTTAGATACTACTTTTTCCCCTCTTGACATTATACAAGATTCCCACATATTTGAGTACATAGATATTTTACGTATGTGCACAGAGATTAATGGATGTTAATGGCATCAAAACTAGTGCGTGGATCATCAAAAGTGAGAGGTAAAGAGTTGTTTTCCCACACACGTCTGTACAGCCGTACTTCTTTACTTAAACCTGCTTTATTTCTTCCACCCCATCAGATTGTGATTGAGATCATCGACGCCTCCTCGGTCATTACCTGGGATTTTGATGTGTGCAAAGGCGACATTGTTTTCAACATCTACCACTCAAAACGAGCTCCGCAAGTACCGCGCAAAGATACCCTGGGAGCCCACGGCATCACCTCCCCAGGAGGCAACAACGTGCAGCTCATTGACAAGTCCTGGACGCTGGGCCAGGATTACAGCATGGTCGAGTCTCCGCTCACCTGCAAGGAGGGCGAGAGTGTGCAGGTTGGTCTATGGTCGGGAACTTATCTTCTTGGATCACTGTTCCTTCTACACATCCTCATTCTTGCTTGTTTGCACTTTGAATCCTTCCTTTCCTCAGGGTTCCCACATAACGAGGTGGCCAGGTTTCTATATCCTCCAGTGGAAGTTTCACAACATGGCGGCCTGCTCGGCCACCAACCTGCCCAGAGTGGATGACGTGCTGGCCACCCTCCAGGTCTCCTCACACAAGTGTAAAGTCATGTACTACACCGAGGTGTTGGGCTCTGAGGACTTCAGGTTAGTGCGTGGGTGAAAGATGGAGACATTTCTATGCATCTGTGATGTGTAAACATGTCATGTGTTCATATTTTTGCTGTTTGTGACGTTGATGGTTTTTATTTTAAACATCATCCATTTATTACTGCTCATTTTCCACTCCTGTCTTCTTTCAGTTTTCCCTCTCTACAATCCTCCACATAGTGCCACGTATGACATTCGATACTTGAATGAATTAAATCTGTAATGTTGCTAAGATTACTTTCTGAAATGCCTTTGGAGTATAATGAGTTTTCCAGGCCTACAGTCTTGAGATGAGGATGCTGTTCCCTTCCTTGAAGACTACTTTAATCCATCTTTTTCTTTCCAATCCGCTCCTGTTCTATCGCTCACAACCCCCTCCTCCTGCTCTGTCTTCTTCCTGTGAAGAACGGCTTGCTGTGATGTGCAGAGTTTGTAAGTGGCTCGGTGTTTGCCCCTTTTTCTTTAGCACTAGCTCATCATCATCGCTGCTTGTGGCTGCTAATCTGAGTGCCCCTCCATCCCCGCCCCTCCATGGCAGTCTTGCTTCTGATGCTGCAAAGAGATGCTAATTTGCATCTGTTCTTGCCTTATGACTTTTGTTAGTGTTTGCTAACAGGATGTTTTTGCTTTGTTTACACTGGTGAGAGACTCCGGTGCAACCTGCTGGCATTAATCACCTTGCTTGCATAACTAAAACCCTCAGGATTACTTC
>VOQK01027153.1:0-21096 GCA_015052645.1 Benitochromis conjunctus
TCTTTTTTCTCTTTTTTTTTTTGGGTTTGTAAAAAAAAAAAAAAAAAAAAAAAAAAAAAAAAAAAAAAAAAAAAAAATAAAAAAAAAAAAAAAAAAAAAAAAAAAAAAAAAAAAAAAAAAAAAAAAAAAAAAAAAAAAAAAAAAAAAAAAAAAAAGCAGAGAAAATTCTTTCATAAAAAGAGTTTTCCTCTGTACAGAAACTATAAAGCACAGATGTATTTAACAGGACAACATGGCTGTAAAAAAAAGCAAACAAAAAGACAAACTCACTAGAAAAATGTTTACAAAACAAAAGTTAAACTCGCTGAGATGAATCTCTTTTGCAAAAGAGACCTTATTACAAAAACAATCCATATATTTTGCATAATACTTCAGTTAACCACTTCAACTTTTTAAGAGGAAGTGAGAAGCTGTTTTGCATGACTTGCTAGTGGTGCAACTATTTTAACTTACTGGACTGGGCACTTTGGCTGCAGCCAGGTGTGAAACCTGGTAACCGAGAGCTGTTGCTGTGATGGCAGCAATGCCTGTCTGCTGGTGGACAAGAACTTCCTGGCGTCCTATCACAGATCAAAAGAAGAAGTAAAAAGTCAATGCAAGAAATCAATGCGTTTCTTTTTTCATTTTGCAACTTATGAAGAATATCATACATAAAAAAAAAAAAAAAAGCAATATATTCCTGGAGAAACTTAAACTGATAACTGACCATTCCATTCGAATGCCCTAAGATCACATTTTTCTCCTGTTTTTATTTCATAAATATAAAGTTAAAATGATTTGAACTTTTACCGTGAAGCTTCATCTGTTTGTTGCCCTCCCTGAGCAACTGAAGCTTCATTGGCATAGTGGGTTCAATACTGGCCAGTGACACCTTAGTGGATTCCCACAGCATGCTCAGAGAGCTAAAGTTGTCAAACTTCCTCCCTTGATGATCAAAAGCAGCCAAATCCAAAACAGGGTTGCGGTAATTTGAAACAGGCACCTAGAGGATCATTGTTTATATGATGAATGTGCTTCCAAACACTTTACTTCCATTACAGAAAAACTAAACACCAAGATGTTGGACTTGCACTTCTTTTTGTTAACAAATATAATTAGTTATTTTCCAGTGCACCTTCATACAGATTTAATTTCAGAAGATCATATTAAAAGAAATAAATAAATCATAAACTTGACATTTCTTCAGCTAGCATGTTAAAATCAATAGACACATAATTAAATGAAAGAAGTAGCAGTACAAAAATCAATCTACACTAAACACAGCAAAGGAGTCTTTTAAAAAGTGACCACATGCATACCACTTGTTTATTCTGCTGCAGTAGCGGACAGGTCAGGTCTAGCTGTGGGCTCGTATACACGGGGACCAGAGTAAGGCGGGATGGAGGAGCACAAACAAACTTGACCACTGCTGGCTCTACAGCGGGATAAGGATTGGTCACACTGGCTTTGTTCCCCACCATCACCTCCAAAACCTCGAAATAACATTAAAATTCAGTTGAAAGACAAACAGCTGTACTTTTACAATGGTTGTAAGCCATCAAAGTAATTTATTAAGGACACCCTTGAGTCATGCTAATCGCATTGGTAATGGAACTAATAAGACTTATGATTCTAGCTATGATTTTAAACCACAATATTCATTTTAGAAACATACAATATTTTAGTTAGTGCTAGGAATGGTAAATACAAATGATACGATTACAGTTAAGCTCCTACCTGCTCTCCCAGGGCCCTGCAGGTTGCCCTGACCAAACGCTGATTATAGTTGTGAGACAAGGGACTAATCAGGGTAAGGCTCAGGCTGGCCTCATCTTCAGCACTCAAGTTGCAGAAAAACTTTGAGGGTTCCAAGACCCAAGGCCGTGGCCCACCCTCAAACAGCATGTCTTTCGATGAGCCCAGTGTCACCACAGCAACAGATACAGGGTCAATCGCCTGCCAGATAACATTTTAGGAGACTGTTAAGGAGAACTTGGCTAAGGAAATGTTAAGGTGGAATACAAGGTATTACACAGCAGAGGAATGAAACTGGGTCAAACTTTAGCTGCTGGGGCAAACCGAGTGAAGAAACACCACAAACATGTCTGCAGTATTTTGAAAAACACAAATCAATGCCCAATGTGAGGCATCAAACAACGCTTTATGCTACTGACAGCTTGACTGTAATGTGCACAAAAACGACAGCTACTGTATCTGTTGTTCACAAAAATGACTAAAAATTGTAGCAGAGAAGATGTGACATGTCATATTGTTGCATCCAGGCACTGTACAACGATAGTCGTCAGTTTTATTCCTTTGCCTTACAGAGCTCGTGTATTTTTTTTTTTAAAGTGCTGTGTAACCTTTGTATGAGACATTATTTAAATTCCCAAAGGAAACCCAAGAGAAGAAAAATGTAATACTCGCCGATCATTGCATTTCTGGAGGGTTAGTCCGCATTCACTAACCTACATGAATGTGCTGCAATGAATCTGTTTTCTTAGAAGATCAGTGCTTATTGGCAGTTTACTATGATTTTCTTTTCTTCTTTCACCTCAAAGTCCCACATTTTTATATGACATGACATTTACAGTGTTTCCCACACAAAGACAAAGACCTTCCAGGTGAAATAACAGCAGCTCAAGTATTTTTCAATTAGTCAGACAATTGATTTACTATTGCTTTTTCCCCCCTTTTTTACTATTTGCTTTTTTCCAGTTGCTGCTAACCACCTATCCACATCCTTCCCATCTTGTGTTTTAGTACTGAAGGGTGAATTAGCTGGCTTTCGTGGTGGTTCATGACATTAAGCTGCTACTTCTAAAAGTCTCCCACAAATAGACTTCAACTTTGACCGCAGCATGAAAGACTTAGTGCACAGGCAGCTTACTATTTTATTTATTTATTTACTACAAGGTACTTAGCAACTGAAATAATAGCACAGCTGCACTTTATGTATGGTATCATTTGTTTAAGGAAGATGGGTGTGTCTTTGTTCGCTTGCACAACCCAAAACGCTAAAAGCCACAAACAGAATCCAATTCTGTAGAGAACATTGAGATATGTTAGTAGTTCACTGTATCTCAGACACAAACGCACTCACACAAAAAAGAAAATAACTAAAAATGTCCCAAAAACAAACTAAGTAAATGGACATAAATACTGGATATACTATGTGCAAATGCAGTGAAATAATATGCCTCAGCCAACGTGATGAGCCAAGTCCTGAAAGGACAAGACCTTTGACTCACTCTGAGAGGAAGATAGGCAGCAATGGTGATCTTGGCACTGAGATGAACATTGCCGTGAGTGTAGCTGACACTAAGCACGGTATACCCAGGAGCCAAAGCTTTGGCTCTCACTCCACTGCAATGGTCCTGGCCTGGAGCCAGCCTCCCTGTGAATCAGGAAAAATGGGGTTGGACAAAGTCATAGTACATAATAATCTGGTATGAAAATTTATTAAAAAAATTAAATTTAAAAAATGTCACACTACAAGGTTTAATTATATATTATTTTAACTGTAAGTAAAACAATTCCATAATGGAAAACTAAAGATTTTGGAAAGACGTGGAATATAATAAATACTGTGATGAACTTATTGCCCCCCCCAAAAAAAAGCAGGCAATGTGGGGCACACATTGGATTGACACTAAACATAATGATCAATCCCTCACTCAGCAGATTGAGCCTCATTTGTTTAGTGGCCAATACCAAAAGTCTATCTAAAAAGGACAATAAAATGGAACCACACTATCAATACTATTAAACCAGCTCATACCGCTTACATTTTTGCATCATCTTCGTTTTTTAAATTTACTGCATCATTACAGTCTATACAAGGCAGACCAACAGGACTCACCGTCTAGTAGTTCAAAGATGCCATGGTTCTCCTGTTCAACCACCAGGTCAAAATGGGAACAGTCACTTAACATGACCCGCTCTTTTTCCCCCTCTTCAAGAAGGCCAAAAATCCTGAGGGGCAGATCCAGTATGAGGCCCAACCTGGCTTCTACTGGGCAAGGAGCAAAGTCCATTGCTACAGGCTCAACAACATACACCTGGAAGAAAGCATGATCCAAACCACGGTAAAGAGTGTTAACGAAAAGTTATGAATGTACTTTTGCATTTAAAGTTGGAAGAATCGGCGACATGTAGATATATTTTTAAATTCTCACAAACAGACACACACACACACACTTAAAATCGGCGTTGTGCTCACCTTCATTTGGCCAAAGTGTAGTGGGTTACGTAGATCATGAGCATAAATCACACTGACGCCTATGTCACTAACTGTAGTCATCACCCCTTTCACAGTCACTGTGGCAACAGCTGCATTTGAGGAAGTCCAGCTGAAATTTCCACTACCTCCTGTTGCCTGAAAAGCACCAAAGAACAGGTGTCTTTTTTTTTTTTGTTTGTTTAATAAAAATGACTCCAAACATCTCATAGTCAGACTTGGTGGTAACATAAAGCTTGATCTATGTTTTTTCACAGAATATCAATGATGTAAATGCTAAAGCAATTTATAGAGAATGTTAAGTTTAAATTACCTGACCCATAACAGAAGTCACTTAAATAAGGAATGATTACCTTTATTGTGTACTGATAAGCTCCAACATTGGGCTGCCATGGAAACGTGAGAATACTGGGACTAAGAACTATGGGGTTATAGATTTCCACATCCTGTTCATTGTGGACTGGGTTGGCAAGAGGATGGACATTTCCACTCTGAAACAGAACAGATACCGCAGGAAATGATCGAGCCCTCTCGACTGAAGTGAACACAAGTGTCGGGAGGTTATTGCAATAATAATAAATCCAGGGTCAAAGCTGCATCTAAACTTACTTTATCCACGACAGCTTTTAAGGTTGCATCAATAAGTGTCAGGCCTTCCTTGAGTGCTCTGACATGGTGATATGATCCATTCAAAGAAGACTCCAGGATTTCAAAATACTCCGAAGGGAAAGTAGTGTCAATACGGACATTCTGCAAAATAAAAAAATAAGCCACACACACAGATTTATAAAATACTGCCTACATTTTGATTTTTATCTGCAACTAATAAACTGTAAATGATTTTATGTAAGCACTTACATCAGAGAGGTAAATTTTGTTGCTAGATTTGTCAAATACTTCAATGTGGATATCATACACTCTTCCAGTTTCAAGAATCCAACTATCTCCTGGGTGAATTTTAAAACCTACACAAATTGCAGACAAAATAATGGTCAACTTAATCTACAAACACAAACACTTTATAAAAAAAATAAATAAAAAAAATTAGACTTTCAGTGAAGAAAAGGAAACAGACCTAAATAGCCTGGTTCAACAACATATAGGGTGCTATTGGGCAGGCGAGACACTCCTTGCATCCGAAGGCCTGATAAGATACTGTTAAGGAAAATTAAAATGATAGACTCCTCTGAATGGAGAAAAAAAAAACCTTAATCACTGCAGTTAACTGACAAATAACAGAATACACATGTTGTAGTAAACTTTAGATTAAACAGTACTATGCAAAAGGCTTGACCCATTTCTTTATATTATGCTTCAAAACAGTCAGACTTTATTTTAATTATTTTTCAAGTGGTCTTGAGCAATAGTTCTCCAGGCGTCCTAAAAATCTTTTCTTTGGACATTTGCAGTTTTTTTTCGTTAAGTCCCTTAACATTGATTCAAGGATAAATAAGGAACCCAACTCAATGGATGAAGCAATGATTATATCTGTGGGCACTTTGTTACTAATTTGATGCATTTTCTTCAGTTTAATGCATGAAAAATTCCAAAAATACCACATACTCCACAATTCTCTGTAACAGGTGTGATGCCTACATTTCAGCCAGTAGCGTTTGAGATCTTGTCAAAATTGATGGACAAATGAATACAGAAAAGTTCCATCAGATTTTGATCCAACGTGCAATACCATCTGGAAAGTGTGTGATAGGCAGTGGCTTTATTTTATTTTTCAACTTGACAATAATCACAAACACACTGCCAATGCAGTAAAAGCATACTGGAATAGAAAAAGCACACAATGGAACACTATTAGTCATGGATTGGCCTCCTCAGAGCTCAGACTTCAACATTATTAAAGCGGAGTGGGATTGTGTTTACAGAATACAAACGAAAAGTCAGACAACATCCAAAAAAGAGCTTTGCATGTCCTTCAAAAGGCCTGGAGAGCTATTATTGATTTAACTACTTAAATTACAAGAACGCTTGCCAAAGAAAGTCAGGCTGTGTTGAAGAATAGAGTTGATCATACTAAATATTGATTTTCAAGCTCATTAGAATTATATCATCTTTATTTTTGTTTTATATACTGTATTTCCATTTATGTTTGTACGTTTAATCTGATACCCCATTTTCCTAGTAAAATATCAACAAATAAAGGTTGATCAAGACTTTTGTACAGCACTAGAACAGTACAGTAACTGCTCAATGGAGATGCAATTGGTCAGAAGGATACTCTTATGATCCAGCACCACATTGATGTGTCCCAGCTGAACTGCTGTAACAGTGGAGGTTCTTTGTTCCAGACTGGCCACAGCAACATCTGGGTTTCCATTAGTACCAACAACACTGTTCTGAAGGTGCAGCTCATACTGATCACACGGCATAGACAGCTCTAGACAAACAAAGAGAAATTAGCTCAAACGTTGGTATTCAAGTACCATGCACAGGTCTGAAACATGGGAGGGAGCAAAGCTGCTCCTCTCATCTGTGACATCAATGATTCGACTACATTTTCACTTCATATATCAGCTAAACTAATGCAAACTCATGTGACTACATGAGTTTGCATTATGCAAAGACATTCAGTAGGACTCTACTGAATGTCTTTGCATAGAGCTTCAGGAAATGTACATCAAGTTAAGTAAACACTGAATGAAGAACTTCACTCCTCATTAAACAGAGTCAGACCTGTTATCGTGCCCTGCCTTATCTTCAAGACTCTGTATCTGATCGAAGTTCCGGCCAGCAAGTAGATATCGTGTGCGGGGCTCAGCAGGATGTTCTCTAAGATCAGCAGCCTCACCTCTGCAGCACCCACATCCTGTGGCATGGATACCATGGTTACACAACACAACACAACACAGCTTCAGCTTCCCGCCTTTTCAAACCAGATCAAACTGACTGCAGTTTCATAAATGCTGATATAAATTCAAACTACAAGTGCCCAACAGCCATTTTTCTCAGATTTTATATACTGCCAAAAATACCTTTGCTTTGTTACATACTGACTCAATTAGACATTTATTCAGAATAAAAGTGCGTCAGATGAAAACAAAATACCATCTTAAAAAATAAATAAAAATGTTGACAAGACAGAAACACAATTTAACTGTCACAGCAGCCTTGACATCATAAAGTACTGCTGTTATGTAATATTTTGCTATTTTTAGATGTCTTCATCTCCAAGCTGTTATCACTCAAAATGGGCCAAATTTTACCAGAGCTTACTCAGATTTCTTTTTACCTTTCAAAAATAAACAAATAAACAAATAAAATGATTATAACAATAAAAGGGAAATATTTCAACTCTCTACTGGTGACAACAGTGACAAACTTCCTTTGCACCACCAAACAACTTACCTTATAAAGAGGTTCTTGTATTTTTGCCTTCAGCTTAGCATGTCCCGTTTTCAGTCCTGATACCAAAATAATATCGCCCTGTTTCCCAACACGCTCCATTTCAGATATGTATCCAGGAGGGGTGTATGTGGACTCGGAGAATTTAAGTACCCTTGAACACAGCAAAGAAATCACAAATACATTACTCAGGTCAGTGTAGTTACATTTGTGGCGCAACGCAGAATGGACCACCAACACCAAATCAAGAGATTAATACCATAAGAAGTGTTTAATCTTTACTATCAAACAACTGTTAAACAGCAGAAAATAAGTACTTCTTCAATTCCCCTCTATCCATAGGGGCTATATTTTACATATGAGGCTACACTGTAAGCTGTAATCCTTCTGTATTATATTTAACCTCAAGATAAATGAGTTTTCACAGGAAGCAAAATATAAAATCTAAATACTGCACAGGGAAATACAACAGGATCGTTCAATAAGCCGTTTATGAGTTTACCATCAGAGTTTAAATAAATCACGTAGTTCAAGACAGTCTTAAAGTAATAACACAAGCAAACCTACCGTAATGAATTATAAGAGTCAGAGAATCCATTCACATCTACATCTTTCACTAAGGTCCAGTCAAACACTAGACCTGCAAGGGTGCTGAAGGTGTTTCCTGCAATATAAGAAAATATTTATTTAAGTCACAAAATAAAACATGGCTATGTCAGACTTTGTGAAGATTATCTGCAATGAAATTTCAACTTTTGCTTTAAGGCGAAAGTCATTAGTGGCTGCTTTTTTTTTCCTCTTTCTTTTAGCTGTTGCCTTTAGGGGTTGCCACAGTTGATCATGTGCCTACATCTCACCCTGTCCCTAACACCCTCTTCTGTCACACCAACCCTCTGCATTTCCTCCTCCTCCTCTACATCCATGAATCTTCTTTGTGGTCCATGTCTTTTTTCTCTTGCCTGGCATCTCCATATATAACATCCTTTGTTCAATATATCCACTATCCCTCACTTGCACACGGTCCAAACCATCTTAGCCTTGGCCCGCTAACTTTGTTTCCAAACTGCTACAAATCACAACTGTCTGTCTTTAATAAGCAGTTGAAAAAGGCAAATCAAAACCAAAAAAGAATGTTATTACAAGATGCATACAGACCCTTTAGATTCCTCAGATGGAGTATACTCCAAAGTCTTCAAAAAATTAAATAAATAAATGTAAAAAAACCCAAAACCAAATAGCATAACACCCATAACACCAGACCCTCGAGTCACCATCAGAAAGAATCAGGCTGTAGCTACAGCTCATTAAACTAAGTGTGCCGGGCCTAAATGGAACCAGTCGAACAGAACAAAAAGCCACCTCACAGCAGCAGCCTGAGGGGGAAAGAAAACACTACCTTGAGCCAGCTCACTCATTACTCTGAACACTCAGAGGACAATATAAACAATGTGGACTCCATACAGCTTGAGAACTGAGTGATTATACAATACGAGGAACTATTTACCCACATCAATAACACCAATAGGCTAAAATTACTATAGCACTCTCCAATAAGAAGCCATTTTAACGTCACCTTCAGAGTCCAGTGCATGAATCCTGAGTGCCAGTGGTGAATCCTCAAGATGTAGCTCTCTGGTGGTGGACACTATCTGGATTTCACTGATGATGTCAACAATAGCATCACAACGCAGCACCTGTCCGGTAACTGCAAACAGAAGACAAGACTAATAAGTACATAGTGACATTTTCTCCAAACTGAATCAAACGCATTTCAAGATTTGATTTGATATGCAAACGCCTGAAATCTACTTCCCCACTAAAACATTTTATCACAAGTGTATGGAAATGAGAGTGGAGAGCAGCAGCTCTAAAGCTTCATTTATTCCTTGTAATAAACAGAGTTATCAGTGAAGTCAAATGTTGTGGCTTTTTTGGCTAGTGGGCATGAAAGAGTGAGTGAAAAAGTTATATTAAATTAGGCTTTTGGAAACCTAAAACCACTCAGTTATTGTTCAAAAACCCAAACAGATTTTTTTTTTTTTTGAAACATTTCAGATGTATGTGGCAAGGGAAGCATGTCACAGCAATGACACAGGGTCCCAGGCAACAGATGACAGCATATTTCAAAACTGCAAAGAAGGAAGGATGGAGAAAATGTGTTGTGCAATAATGATTTGTATGAAGCTAACCATTAGATATTAATTCAATAGATAATTAAATAATGAGCTAACCCTAAAGAGACAATAAGAGATCCAGGAGGGCCATGATGAGAATGAAGTCGTAAAAATTAATCCACAAAAATGTGCGTTGTAAGCCCATAAAAAGTGAGATAAAGAACCCTCTGTCAATACAAAAAAAAACAAAAAACTCGACAACATGCCACCTCATTGTAAATATCAAGAATTTCTAGGCTGTTTGAGTTCCGTTATCTAATTTGAATTATACTCAGGGAACTGTCAAGCCCAGTTTTAAACATGGGGAAACAACTTTGCAGTCATCATTCAGTCATATTATTCTGAGATAGCTGACTTCCCCAATCTAGTGCTCGGTTTGAACTTCAAACAGAGCATCAGAATGAGGGGGAAAGGTGATTTTAGAGACTTTGAATGTGGCACGGTTGTTTTTGTCAGATGGACTTGTCTGAGTATTTCTGAAACTGCTGATCTACCAGGATTTTTCAGAAAAATTCATAGTGGTGACTGAGAGTGCACAAATATTTCCTTGCACACAGGCTTGGAAAGGAGACGTGTCTGCTTGGATCAGGAATAGAGAAAGCAAATCAGACAAATGTCTTAATCATACTGCAAATTAAAAGCAGAGCCGCTGAGGTTAATTACATTCCCATTTCTCCCACTTAGTTCTCCATTTTCCAAAACAGTTTTTTGAGACACATGCTTCTTCTTGCGCTGGTCTAATAAAGTGACTACATACACCTCAGACTTCTGCTGCTTTCAAAAATATCTAAATATTACAAGTAAAATTGCAGTAATTGCACCTGTCATGACCATAACTCTTAAGTGCGCATTGCGCTTCATTTCCACCTTAAGCTGTTGTTTCTACTTTATAGCGTATTTTTTAAACTGTACTGGACACTGTAATTATACAGCTCGCAATGGTTTTTTTCCCCTGATGGAAGCTGCATGATCATGAACATTTCTCTACATCTTTATGCAACAGTGTGGAGAGTTATTAAACCATAACACAATACATTCTTAAATCTGACAGTCTGATTGACAATCTGACTGTCTGCATCAATTTCCAATGGCAGTTGTTTCAAGGCTACTGCTGCTCTTACCAACATCTTCAGCTAGGATAATACTGGTCAGTCTGGACGGCTGTGTGGAAAGAGCCTGGAGAACAGCTTTCCGGGAGCAACCCCTGATGAGGTCCTCATCCACAGCCTGGATGCTTGCAACCTCTGGTCTGGTGGAGGACCTGAAAAATAAGGACTGCATTAAGTCGCATACACTCCCTGGTTATTTTATAAGGTACTATTCTTATAAAATTCTGCTTTGTTCTACTGTAAATTCTACTTTTACAAAGCTTTTGCATTTTTAGTTTGTGTTGAGGTACTTTGGTGACATATTAGAAACAACTCCAATTGCAGTGTAGCTCAGTAAAGACCACCCACTATGAACTCTTTAATCAACAAGACTGTCACCTTCTGACATCAAGAGAAACTAAGATTATATATAGCAGTTAACTTATATTAGCTTTAATTTGGATTAAAAGATTAACTCAAAAGCTAACAAATGACACTGGAAAGCCACGTTAAGCCTGAAAAGTTTAGCCTCTTTGTGGTCCTCAGATTATGGCCTCAACTGTACACACAGTGCATACAGTAGAGATTGCCATGTGGCCTCACACGCCTCTACATCCCCTTCGGCTAAGTGTTTCCAGTTTGTCTACTCACCATCTGTAGCAGCCTTCAGTTGTTTCCAGTGTGAAGTTAATTCTTGTGCTTCTGGCAAGCGGCAGCAACACTTTGGGAATATTGAGCTTGGAGGAACACTTAACCTGATAAAAGGTTAATAATAATAGCAACACCAACAGTGATAACGTCAACGCTTTCATTTCCGATTCACAAGTGATTTACCAATGGTCGAATGAATGAACGCTAAGTTTCCGTCCTAGCTAAACTTCCTCCGTCTCATTAAGTTAGCTATTTCTGCAGTAGTTTTGGAGTTATGGCGCTGAGACAAGCGGTTAGGTGAGCTAGCATTGCCAACGCTGAAGCTATTTCTCAATCAAACACACGCTGCCTTCCTCACAGTTTCAGTTCGTATCAGTTAACGGAGAGCTGCCGCATGACGATAAGAGCAACAAAGTCCTCCCCGGCGCTCTGTTCGGCTCCTGAGCTTTGTTTATCCTCCAAGGTTCTTCGAGCCACAAAGCAACTATTAATATGAAATGTACTCTTTCACAGTCAGCAGACAATAGCTTAAAACAAGCATGTTTCGTACAATACCCGCCATTAGCAATAATTGGACTTCCAGTGAGCATGCCGGGAGTGGGGAAACGTCATAACAAAGGGGGGAGGGGGCGTGAGTTCGTTCTTAAAGGTATACTACTGTCAGCTAATTCAATATAATTCAAATGACAAGTTTAATGTATTGTCATCTGTTAGGGCCACCTGTTCATCTGCACGTTGATTCAGATATCTAATCAGCCAATCACATGGCAGCAGGTCGGTGACGTTAGACAACCCGATGAAACATCAGAATAGAGAAGAAACGTTGTATACGTGACTTTGAAAGTGGTTTTTGGTGCCAGATGGACTGGTCTAAGTATTTTCCCTCACAGCTAATGTCTGGGGTTTACAGAGAATAGTCAAAAAATATATAGAGCGAAAATATCTAGGGAGCATCAATGGTCAGACTGCTTCAAGCTGATAAGAAGGCAACAGTAACTCAAATAACCACTTGGTATGCAGAAGAGCATCTCATAGTCACTCCATGCAGTTTACACATTTGCCTAACAAGTGAGAACTCCTGGGAGGAGATTCTGAAGAGGTTGGGAAGGAAGGAGAAAGGCATCTAACATAAAAATCTGCCAACGCAAACAGATGAATAAGGCAGCAGCTAAAAGAAGCTTTATGCATAGGGACATCTCATCCTTAAAGCAGGTGAGCTGCAGCAAAACCCATACTGGTTCCATTCCTGTCAGCTATGATCTGAAAAAAACTGATGCTACAATTTGCAAGGGATCACCAAAGCTGAACAACATAAGATTGATTGGATGCTATGGTCAGCATTTGGCATAAACAGCATGAGAGAATGGATTCATCCTGCTGTGAATCAGGCAGGGTTTTTATTAATCTTTGGCTCTCTTCCACAGTTTGTTTTTGTCCCATCTCTCTCCCATTGCACCCAACTGGTTGTGGCAGACGACTGGCCCTCCCTGAGCCTGTTTTTTTCCGAGGTTTCTTCCTGTTAAAAGGGAGTTTTTCCTTCCCACTGTCTCCAAGTGCTTACTGAAAGGGGTTTGTCTGATTGCTAGGGTAGTAAGGTCTTTACCTTACAATATACCTTACAATATAAAGCACCCTGACCCAACTGCTGTTGTGATTTGGCACTGCATAAATAAAATTGAATTGAATTGAATTAAATATAAGGGGTTAAGGTTTACCAAAGTGCTGTTGTTGACAATGCATATTCCTTTATAACCACAGTATACCTTATATTTTATGATCACTGATTCCAGCACGACAGTGCACAACATCACAAAACATCACAAAGATCAAATCTTGAACATAATAGTTTCTTGAGCATAGCAGTACGTTAACTGCACTCAAAGGCCCTTCCCAGTCATTAACTAAAGTAAATAAACAGGAAATGTTTTTAGTTTTAGTCTTTCTAAATGTTGCCAAATATAGCAATTCCGTACACCAAGCAAAAGGAGACAGTGACGCATAATCTTCAATGAGACTGGGACGTAGCCATGTAGATTATATACAGTAATCTTAAAAATGCTATGTTTGTGTTTTCACATTTTTTCTGAATGTCTTAAATTTTACTTCTGAAACAAGCTGAAATTAAACTGAACACAAAATATAAAAATGAAGAAAGAAATACTAATATTAAAAAACTGTTGTAAGTATAACTGAAACGAATGAACTTGGACCTAATTGAAGAGACAGTTCATTATGTTTAAGTAAAAATTAAATTAAAAACAAACAAACAGAAAACAGTGAAAATAGAAACCAAAACAAAAGAAAACTAGAAAAAATTGCATTTCCTGCGAAAGTGCAACGTGAAAGCTGTGAGCTAAAGTTTTCAGCTGGAAACAGCTGAACAAGCGGAAGTTACCTCCAAACTACTATAAATACTCTATTCATTTGGGGCATGTTATCTGAGGACAGGGACCTCAGAAAAACTTTTGGGGTTTAAGAGGACTGTAATTGAAATAACCTGTTACTAAAATAACTAGAAGTTACAAAATAAATGTACCGATCCAACTGTGATCCTGAAAAACATCCATCCAGCTGATAAATCAATAGATGGATGGATTTCAGCTCTGTCAAAACATCTGATTGACTATGAATTGGATATGATTTAGAGGCTAGCTGCCATAAGTAACTGCTATAAAGAAAAATTTGTACTTTATGACAGATTTTTAAACTTAACCCATAAACTTAACCATATGATTCACAACACATGGCAGAAATCATCAACATCTGCTTATTATATTTATTTTATTGAGGTATTAAAAAAAAAAAAACTACCAATATTTGCTTGTTCGGGCCTTGAGTATTAATCATGAACATGCAATGCTCAACTTTTTACCCCTAGGTGTCACTGACAGCCACCTGTTTGTCATCAGTCATGGATAACGGTAACATAAAAAGTTCATTTTAAATCACCACTTCCCTTCAAAGACTGCAGCATTTATCAAATGAACAATGATTTGAAGCCATATGAATAAAAATGAGCTGAATGGTCATGTGTTTGAAAGTTTAATGCATGAAAAAAATCAAGGGCAAAGCTCTAAAAATCTCAATTCTAATTTCCCCTCGTGTGAGATCATTTCTGGCATTAAAAATTGGTCCTGAGATAAAACATGAATTGTTAACAGACTGTTAATTATACACTGCGGATTCAACTGGCAGCAGCATTATTTCTGATCTGTCCTCTCGTCTCCTTTGAAGTTAATACAGCAATGCTCCTCCTGAATTGCTTGTCTTCTAGACACATAGACACAACTTGATTAGCAGATGCACTGTGGTTTTGATATGTTTTACATAATGCTGCTTTGTGCCAAAGGTGACATATTGTTTTCGTCAGACAGCATTAACAAAAAAAAAACATCCGTCACTGTCAGGCGCTGTGTTTCAGCTGATTTTAATATTATCAATGAAGTTGCATTCAAAATATATGATAGATCCAGCGTACCATTACTCTACAGCGGGAGTGTGAGCTAAAGCAATGGCTGATTCAGGTCGTTTTGACTTTTTCAAGCTGTTTTGGGGTTAAAATAAAGCCACACATCTTTCTTTAGTGCAATAATACCAGTAGAGAATGAAATCCAAGAAGAAAATACGGCTTTCATTTACTTTGACAAGGCTGCACTGTGCAAGCTCCAGTACCACATTTAGCTTCATCTTTGTACCCTGTCCATGGGCAGCTCACATATAATTGATGTTAGGAGTGAATGATGTAATGTCTGTGAACATGGAAAACAATACCTGAATGTCACGTCTCTGTGAGTGCAGGAGGAGGCTCAAGACTACAAAACACAAAGTGGAGGACTGAGCTCATCCCGTGGCAGATGTGTTTGTACTTGAGTTGTTTGTTGGTAATGGATAGATTTTTATATGATTTCTTCTCAAATAAATTCTCAAATAAATGGGAATATTTATGCAGAAGATTTAACTAACCATTATTTTTTTTTAAAGGTTACCATTTCACTTTGCAGTGTTTTGTAATGGGAAACCACTTTAAAATTAGGTAATGGTCATTCAAAGCTTTTCACCTTTACTGTGAGACCAAAATCATTTTGCAGCACTCATACGTTGTGCATTAAATATTTTCTTGCATCACAAATGCCTGCAGCTGCTTGGCAATCTTGTGTAGTGTCTCCTCATCTGGTATGCATCAGCAGTCACATCCTTCCTGGTTTTAAATCAGGAACTTTTCTTGGCCACCATGCTTGGCTTGGTCTAAACAAGTGGGTGCAGAAGGCCATAGCGATTACTTAAGCTCTTACTTTTTGGCAGTGTTCTCAAATGGTGGTTCTCCTTTCACCAGAAATGTAATAGGCTTTGGAGGGGTCACTTCTTCAAATAGCTTTGGAAGCACAAACCTTAAAGGTCCCCTAGGTGTGAGGCGCAGTAAAAGCTGCTGTAGGTAGGCATAATAAAAGGTGTTACTATCCGGTGAAATAAGCCTTCGCCTCGGGGGAACTTTCTTGGGTGTTCCAAGAAATGTAAAAAGGGACAGGGAGATGGAAGTGGTACAAATGATTACCATGGTACAGCTCTGTGATAAGAGTATAGATGTCCACAGGGTTTTTTTTTACTCCGCGCAACGCTACATTAGGTGATGTTTTTATGAGTTATAACAGAAGAAAAAAATCTTTAAATATCGACATTTCCCTTGAGAAGTAAAAGACCTTTTTACTTACAGATTAACATGGTCTACATAAAATAAAACAGGCAGAACAGGGAGGTCTAAAGAGCTGTGCTGCAAGTATTAAATCCATTTACACAATCTACAACATGCTTTAAATTCCCTTGCCATTTCCTTAGCGTGGCCAGGAGTCTGAGCTCAGTGGGTCTGAGTTTGCAGCTCTGCACATTAATGATCGTGGGCATTGTAACTTTGCAGAAGTGATTCTATTTAAGTGACATTTAATATTTAATGACCCACTACAGACTGTTAGATATTTAATTAACAAACCGAGCAGAATCCAACATTTTGCTGTAGTTAAACTAAAGCCAGTTGCGCTATGGGGCTGCACCTTTTTATCAGCAGACATGGCTCGTTACTGCAGCCTGGAAAGTCTTTACCAGACACATGTGCGGAGCTACTTTCACCGCATTATACTTGGGTCCTAATTTCCAATGGTGTAGCCCCCTGCAGAGCTTCAGTGCCCTGTCGTTGCTTGTTCACTTTAAAGACTTCCTCTCTTCACTTTATCCAGTGGACCTGTAGCAGTGCATTGACAAGAAACATACTGGAATACACAAGAGAAACATTTTCATTAAGAGGTTTTACAACATTTACAGTTCATTAGCCAGATGCTAGGGTTTGTTTCTGGTGACCGGTATTGTTAGAAGATTTATCTGGTATATTCTGTTTGCATGTACTTATTGATAGGATTCAGGCAGACAAACTGTATTGCTCAGTGTTTTAATCACATTATGTGTTACGATGATTATAGTGACATTTTGTTTAATTACTTTTAAAAGATAAGCAATCCATCAGCTGACACCATTTTATATTGCTTGTTACTTAGCAAGGGTCACAACAAATACTATCCAGCACTCCTATTTAAACAAAAGCAGAGGACAATGTATCACCAAATGGAAAGATAGCATTAACTCCAACTGCATTAATGCGTACCACTGTCACTATCAAGTGAACTGACGGCAGGAAGACGTCACTCCTCTCGATAAAAAAAAATAAACACTTTGCATGAAACTTTAATTCAATATTTCTTGCATAAGAAAGCAAAATTGCCCATTTGGTAGGATAATACAAGACAGAGGTGCAGTCACTGTGCTTGGGCAATTATCAGTGGCCATAAGTCACCATTCAAACATGCATGAATAAGAAATTACAACAGTGTGGGGTGCAATTAGCCCTCTTAAATCAGTGCGTGTCAGATGACATTATCTCACCGGCTGAGAGCTATTACTGCACTGAGAGTTTCAAGACCCAGAAGAGTCAGTGGGGTCAACTACTGTGGGGGAAAAGATCATTTGGTCCCTGCTTGCAACATGAAAACATCTCTGTGGAGTCTGAGGCCCTCAAATGTTTTAAAATCTGCAAAGCCTGAGGCATTTAGGGTTTCATTTCTGTTAAAACATTGTTAATTACATGCCTCATTTTAATTGTATAGTATGTTGAATCTGGTAGAGTGTTGGTTTCAGTACAATTTAGAACTGAAACCACCATATGTGACTGTTGAAATTGTTGTGATAATTACCAAAAGTGTAAGTAAAGTGCATTTTAACATACATATTATTGCAGGTGCCCACATGAAATGTTTTTCATGTCATCTTTGTCATTTGTCTGTGGAAGAAAGGCTCCTGCAAAACTTTAATATTTTTGATGGGAATTTTATTTGCCTGCTACTCAGTCTAAAGGTCAGGAGCTGATGGCCATTGTGTAGCTGTGTTTTAACAGCTACATAATGGCAACGCATAACAGGGCAATGCTCTACAAAGGCGCAACAACAATCTCCCTGCAGAATAGCTCCCTAACCACTTAGCTCATTTGTTCTGATTTTTAATGATCTTAAGTGTGGGTCAGTTCAAGGATGAACTTGAGTCCAGTGGACGTCATACATGTTTCTCCTGCTGGGGTATAACACAAGTTGCCTACCAGGCGTTCTAGATGAGATCATATCACTGACCCATGAAAAAAAAGTTGTAGCTGACTCATGCACTAATCTGTCTAAGTTGTGCAACCACGTTCAAATGGGCTGTCAAGGACTTGGATGTGCTGTTTCCTTGCATTCTGTGATCCATACACTGTAAAGAAGTCACAAATACATAAAGCAGCGTAGTTATTCTGAACTGTGCATTAGATGAGACATAAAGACTTCATTTGAGCAGGACATGCATATAAGAGAATCTGGGAGGTGACACAGGAGTGTGACTTGTGCGAATGTGCCTGCATTTGATTATAATAAGCAGAGAATACTAATAATAGGGCCACTGCCTCATCCATGTCATTGATTAGTCAAGGGAGGACCCTGAAACAAAGTGGCCACTGGCTGATCTGCCTGACTGATCAGTCTATTCACCAAACCAGGCAGCTTTTGTCTGTTTTTATTCCTAAATGACTCTGTGATTCCTTTAGTTTAAACGGGAAAAAACAGCAACAACGGAGAAACACTGAGAAGATAGAATTCACAGAGGAGTCCTTTTATTTTTTATCACTTCTGAATAATTGAAGCTGTAATACTCTTACAGCTTTCTCTAAAACCCCATTGAAAAAAATCACAGACAAACATGTGATGTTTATAATGCTAGTATGAGCTTTACTTGTGAGTAAACATGTTAATCTGGCTGCTAAGGTGCAGGATTTCAAGGTGAATTGTGCAATACGTACAAAACAAAGAACAACCGTGATGTTTAAATCGTCCTTATATTCATATAAGACCACATCATACTCGGCACTGTTCTTTCATTGTCGTCATTGGATTGCATTTCCAAACAGACTTACACAACGTCAACTTCCTTAATTTTTTTCCTCGCAATGCATTTCATTGTTGTAATTTCTTGTACTTTAGCTGAATCACTATGCTCAAAAGGAAGCTGAAAAAGCTGGGAAAAGGTGGAAATAATTCTATAGCAGTCTGTCCCGCCCTTCCCCAAAAAAGAGAGCGGAGGCGCTCCCAGCCAAAGAGTGAGCCCGAACTTTACGCACAACTGTTGCTCAGAAGCACACCAGCGCCGCAAGATCCCGGAACGCGAGGTAAGCACTTTTAGAAATAAAAATTTAAAAGTACTTGCAAACATGAGTTTCTTTTAATTTCCACTTATATCTCATGAAACATCACGTGAGCATATGAACTGACGCGGTGTACTGCACAGTCTAGTTGCAGCTAATATTAGTTTGAGTGTTTTGGACTGCCGTTTCTTGTTCTGTCCGGATAATCTGATGAATGAATTAAAGCCTCGATTATGTAACCTTTATGTGCGCCTCTGTGACTGAGACGTTCAGTCAAGGCACCTCTAAGGCGAGGTGTTGCGCATCACAAATGATTGTAAATGATTTGGAAGTCTGTGCTTTGCTTTATTAGCTGTGACACCCTTTGTTTTATCAACCATCAACAAAACTTTTAAATTATGACAAGTCAGCGGCTTTCCTCCGGCGCTGAGGACAAAAACAGTTTTTGCAAGTGTTTGCGTGCACGCGCGCGCGTGTCTCGGTGGGCACAAGGGTAAAGGTCAACTTTTGGCTACTGCGATGGCAAAACACACAGATTGAAATGCTTCGCGGGGCATTTCCTGAGCTGATAGTCGAACACACCGGCCCACAGACTATTTTTCATTCACAGAAAACAACATTATGATTTCCTTATCAGTGGTCCTTTCCATGTTTAACTTACCATCTCACTTACTAATGGTTTTTATAGACAAACAGGCAGAACCTTTAGTGCTTTTAGGGCTGAGTTCAACACTGCTAAAGCACCACGACAGAGTGCTGGTTAGAGACTGTAAGATCTGGTAAAATGATTTTGCAGCAGGAGTACAAAGACATCATTGATTCTTTAAATGGAACTGCAAAGCACTTTGTTGTTCTGCCTGTGCCTGAATGATGAAAAGAAGACATGGCAACAGATGTCACATTAATGACCTGGAGTCCATTGTGATTACATCTATGCTTCACTTTATTACCTTGGCGTAGATGCATTTCATATTTTTTGAATAGTTACTCAACTTCACATGAAAACAAGCTTACAACAAGATTTCAAAGCCATATGTCTAGATAGTATTGAACCCAAGTGAGGTGTTTATCCTTAAGAAAACGTCATATTTGAGCATATGCTCTTCCTTACCTTCTAAAGCATCTGTTCACTGGGCGGGGATCCGCTCCACAGTGTTGCTGGTGCAAACGTGATAACAGAATAAGCTTCAGGAAGAACTCTGTTTAAATGGGTTAGAAACATTTCAGCAGGAAATAACTTAAGACAAGTTTGTCACGCAGAACCGTTTTGGGCTATTCTCTAATTTTGAAATCATACTGTTTAGTAGGAAATGTCACATGAGTGTTTTGCACTTGGCACTAGAGCAAGCAGAGAGGAAAAACAGGAAAAGTAAAATAGAAACCACCTGGTTTTCAGTATGCTCTCTGATCTGAAGTCACATCACTTTTCTCACAGGATCAGGCTTGACACACTCTGACTGCACTGTGTGTCTTTGCACTATATTGTATACAAAGAAAAGGCTCCACAACTTAAAAGAAAAACATTTATTGCTCCTGTATAATTCTTTGTATAGATCAACGTGTCTGATGTACTTACAATATTAATTCAGTGTAGGCAGCAGCAAGAGCACAGTTTGGTGAAAACAATTATTATGAGAAGATATCAGCAAGTGATTCAGTCAACACATCCACCACAATCTAGGGATGCAGACAGGATTTTTAAGAATATACTACATGCATTCAGAAACTCAAAGGCAAAGCAGATTTTTGAATACTGAACTATTGTATTGTATGAAGGGTGTTTTTGTTATTGAGCAACTTTTTTTTCCAAGCACTGAGAAATGTAGCTGGTGTATTATTGCTTATATTTCCCTTAGTCAACATCACCGTTTGCCAAATTTCCATGTGCAATCAAAATAT
>VOQK01027153.1:21116-31183 GCA_015052645.1 Benitochromis conjunctus
CAAAATATAAACCGCAGCTTTCACCCTCCCTGGTGCCAAAACATTAGGCATGGAAAATATGTACATCTGGCATGTTGTCAACTTAAAGCAGACAGGTCATTAAGTGAAAAATATGTTTCTGATAATAGCTGTGAAATTTATATCAATAACCACTGTTTACATTTACAGGCTAAAGAATGCAAACGTCCTTGTCATCTGGAGGCTTATTTTGAAGAAGTGAATACCCTTTTTTTGGTTGAAAATTTCAAAATGAACATGCAAAGAGCAACATTGTTTCTATGTTCGATGATTTTGTACGTGGACGTCTGTCTAAGCCAGAGAGACTGCACAGGCGCGGACTGTCCTGCTCTCCAGAACTGCATCGAAAATGTTTTAGAAAAAGGCGCCTGCTGTCCTAAATGTATACAACACGGCTGCACCTGTGAGGGGTACCAGTACTATGACTGTGTGCAAGCAGGCTTCAGGGATGGGAAAGTCCCAGAGGGGAAATCTTACTTTGTGGATTTCGGAAGTACCGAGTGCTCCTGTCCTCAGGGAGGAGGGAAGATAAGCTGTCATTTCATTCCATGCCCTGAAATTTCCCCCAACTGCATTGACATTTTACAACCTGCAGATGGATGTCTGCAGTGTGGTCGTATTGGCTGTGCCCATGGTAACAAGAAGTACGACGCCGGGCACTCCTTTCAGCTAGATCATTGCCAAGTTTGTCACTGTCCAGATGAAGGTGGAAGGTTAATGTGCTCACCCATCCCTGGTTGTGACCTCCACAGTGTTAATAAGCCTATGTGGGTAACAACTACAGAGAAAAACAATCCTTTGAGAGACTTTCGAGGCAATCGTGACAGCCAACAAACGAGTCTTGCAGAACCATTTTCCAAGCTGGTGAGGGAAAACACTCTACCACTGTACAAGCAGGACCCACCCAGTTTTGGCACAGAGGATTATGACTATACTCTGGCAGAGCCAACATCTTCCACTATCCAAAATCTGGCCCAACCACTGGAATCTACTACATTACCACCAGCTTACCCAGAGTCAAGCTCCACTAGCCACAGCTCTCAAGATGAAAGGAGACACGGGCTACAAGAAATAAGCCCGAATGCACAAAGGAGCACTGAGGATGAGGTTGCTCGTAATATGGATCCAACTGCCACAGGGGGTGAAAACAAAACATCATCACCAAAAGCAACTACAGCCGCACAGATAGTGACCACCAGGCACCACAGGCCACAACAGGAAACTGGAGAAAGACCCATGAAACATGGCAGTCACAGAAACAGAGCGGGACAGGAAACTCTAAAAGACACAGCACGCACTGTGCGTACCAACAGCCGGCACTTTGGCCACAACAAACAAAGTCAGGGCGACCCCGGTTCTGTCTACAGTAAAGGACATGAAAAGGTAGTGGAGCACAGGCAGCTGATTGGTAAAGAGGAACAACAGTTATACCCTACAGTTCGATTCAGTCCCACTAGAAGAGCTCCAGTCAGGATGAGAGAGGAAGGCGACGAGCATCAAAGACAACCTCAAACACTCAGCGGCTATCAGACTCGAGATGCTGAGGCCTACACAGAAAGTAAGTTAACATATAACGCACAGTTTTAACGAATCAAAGCATCCATACTTGTATGATTTTTCATTGAAGGTATTGAATTTAAAACAAATCTGAAACATGAAATGTTTTTGATGCATTCAAGGCCTGCTTCAAAATAAATCACACCGTGATGATGTACTGATGTACTCTTTCAAAGGAAAGCTCCGTTTCCTTCTCTCACATCCTCTTTTTTTTCAGGAGGACTTTTAATCACTCTATTTTAGCTGGCAGGGACCCAGGAAAAACAATTGTTCATGGAAAGACTGTTCTCCCAAGATATCATTTATCTACCTTACTCAGAAGGGAAAATTACTACATCTAGTATGTATTTATTTTCATACATTCACATTAAGAGAATGCTATTTTTATTTCTCTGGAGGTTTCTAAACAGCAACAAATAGTAAGCCAGGCACTGCTTTAAAAAATGATTACATCACAATGCTTCTAATAAGTCTGTGTCTCATCTATTTCCCTGCTTTGCTCCAGTGAGACCACACCACTTGCTTAAATCCTTCATGCGTTTATTAGCATATTCTCTAACAGATCAGTTCCCCTTCGGTGCATATACTGCTGGTCAGAGTACTGGATAGAAAGCAGACGATGAAGTCCGTCTAAGGCAAGTTACACAGCACTAGGAATATGTGACGTTAGTTTACATATATGCAATAAATCAAAAAGATCTGCACTGCATTCTTTATCTGATCATTACAATTTAATAATCCAAATTTATGTTGCTTCGGATTTAGTGAAGAATTTCATTTCAAGAAAACCTACTTTTTACACACTTTATGGCTTTAAGGCACTGGTGGGTTCACTATATTTTAGAACTTCTATGTGAGGTGAATGAACTAAATTATAAATGGTTAAAAGGGGAGCGGCTTTTAAGAAATCGTACTTATTCTTGGTGCTTTTTCCAGCAAACTGCCATTGAAAGGTGTGTAGTTAAGTTACTTTCCGACTCTATGATTTATCGTTGAGACCTGTCAGAACCAATTTTTCCTTTCAGCACCTGGCCCCTACAGGTATGTACGATATATGCAGAATGCATCTATGTGGTTTTTCTGTTTGAGCGCACTTCAAGAAGTACCTGTGAAACTCGTATACAGAGAGGTTACTTTATTTGTATCCATAGGTAGTCTGGTGTCCAGGATGAGTCGTCTATCCTTACATAGAAATTTTTAAGACACTACAGACAGATTATACACGTAATGCAACACAGCTGAAAGTCTAAGTGGGGATAGTATTTCACCAACGATAAGGAGCTCGAACTAACTGGTCTGGCTACACAGTTTGCACGATGGAATGGAACGAGAGTTCACTTGACTGGACTAAAGGAAGACGTCCAGTTTGGTGACACTTCAAGCACAAACAGGAAAAATCCCAGCTGATAAAGGTCCTGACTAATGCCTTTTTATCAGTGCAATTATCTGAAGATGCCAAAGTTATATAGACAGCAAAAGAGAAAGCATAAATAACAAGGAAACGGCCATTTTTCACAAAACATAAATGAGTTGCCTTTGCTGCGGCCCAAGACAAATGTGTTTGTGTTTTTCTTCACTCAATAACTCCTGCTTATTTGCCTTTCTTTCCCCTTCCCAGACAGATCCAGAATGTGCTCAGAGGGAGGCTGGGATTGTTTAGACTGTTTAAATGCTGGGCTAACCTGGTATAGGATTTCTTGGGGGTTGTACCTGCGTACAGCATAATACCCATCTGATGAATGAGCCCACTGTTATGGCTTGATTGCCAGGCGCTGCTGCTGCTCCCTCATGAGTCCGTGTGATTACCCATCTCTCACGAGGATGCTGGTTTCCCAGTAATCTTCCCAGTAATCACTTCATCTGAAGTGCACCTCTGCACAAATTTACTGTCACTAACTTTCGTTCCTGCTTTACCAAACACAAACCACAAAACAAAACAAAACAGGAACTGTGGATAAGGCACAAGAGTAAAGAATGAAAAATTATCAGCGGTGAGGTGAAATAAAGTGGAGAAGTGCTTGTTTTTATCAACAAAACTGTCACAGCATGTTGCATGTGGGCGTGGGGAAGGGAGATGTATAATTTTCCTTAGGATAAAAGGAGGGTGAAATCCAGATTTGGCCACGTGAGAGTCCATTTCAGCTTCTGTAAAGATCAGTGTGAGGAAGATACTTAATCTAAGTGTCTTTCAGTTCATTTAATTTTGGCTTGTCTCCCATACGCAACATGCGCTTACTAAAAAAACGCCTGAGCCTCATGTCACCCATGATTATAAATATATATATATATTTTAAATTCCAGATGCTGGAAACCACTCATAAAACTCACCCACAGCATAAGTAAAGGGAGATTGGTGATAAATTGTAGAAAAATAACAGGTTTGTGTCATTTGCAGTTCTGCCATAAACATATAGGCATATGAACAAATCCATGTAATCCAAGAAGTACTTGACTTTTTCACCTCCAAATGTATAATCCACACATCCTTTTACACAAAATATTTCATTTATACTTTACTAATGCAGAAAAAAATTACTTCTAATGGGACTTGTAAACTTTCAAAAGCACAAATTAGGTATGAATAATTCCCTGCTGTTACTTCTATGTATCAGGTCCAAACATTTGTATGGATTTCCTCAGGCAAAACATGGCTAAATTTCCTGCGTTATGGCTTGTGAACATAACTTGGAATCCATAAGGCTCCACGAGGGAGGGGAAAGTAAGTTCAAATTACAAGACTGTGGAAAATAATTTGATAGAGGTGTGCTGAGGAATGTACACTGATGCAGATGTTGTATATAACTCAAAATACACAAAAATGTGTGGGCTGTGATGATGGGTGTTAACACTGGGAAACATTAGGAAGCTATAATTCAAAGTAATTCAATGCAGCAAATAGCGGCAAGCACTGGAAAGTGTGTATTAGTGTTTCACTCAGATTATTTTACCACAAGGAGGTGTAATTGGATTGGGGTTTACTGTGCAAAACTATCAAACAATGTGACAACCCTTCGGGGCTTCCATGACTACAAAAAGTCAGTGAGCCAATAATCCCACGATTGTTGGCTCACAGTCTCGGGGGAAATTAAGGCCAAAGTTGTCAATAATTGAAACCTGAAATGTCTGTTTTGGAAATGAAATCATAGCATGCGAGTCATCCCAGTTATATCACTGCCAGCTGTTCTTGGATAGCGATTGTGTGTTTCAAAAGACATGATACCTCTGCAAGTACTCATGTTGAAGCAGGGAAGAACATTGTGTTACCTCTTCGGGTGCTTAACCCTAACCTACACACAAACACACACATCACCTCATGCTTTTAAGCTTTCAGCATAAATCATCTAGCGTGTTCAGCCTCATGAGTTTGTATGTTGGCGACCTTTGGCATGTGCTGTTTTTTCCCCAGTGCTGGTCCTGATCTCGTCGGCCCACCTATTCAAGTGCACAAAAGAAGAGACACATGAGCCTTGATTAGTGGCAGTGCGCTGCTTTATGACACCTCCAGACATGTTGAGAGTTGCCCATTTTGGTTGTTATTCTAGCTTCATATTTTCAGAGGGTGTGATGTCACCAGTTCTGGATTTGGACAAAAGTGAAGCATCTGGTGTTAATGTTACTTTAATGGACGGATATAATGACAAGCCTGGAACGGAGAGATGACGCTAAGCCACCTTTCAAGTGCATCTTGAATCGCTGTCGTGGAAGCACAATAATTAGCTTAGTTAATTATTGCACAGCTGAATGGAAAATGTTGCTACACAGGCTTAATTATAAGGACTGTCAGAGAGAAAGGAAGAGACTTGGTTAGACTAGATATATGCTTGGCTGATATAGTTTATCATTGTTTTTGTCCCCAGTAGCTATTTTCATGAAACGTAATCCCCTACAGAAGCAAAATCCTTTTGAAACATGACGATGAGCTGTATGTATACATCCCGCATTTTGATTTGACATGTGGAATTTGTGTTTGTTTGTTACAAGTGGAGTGATTCCACTTGGAGAAAATGAATAGGAGGCATAAGGAGAGGGTGAATAATTATGTTCTCTGTCGTACTCGGTCTTTTCATATACTTCCAGACAGGTTCAAATGGATTTGTTTACCTGCACAGGGTAGATACAGATACTGTAGTTGTGTATCAAAGAGGCATCATGCTTTTCAAGGTTTAGATTTCCTCATTTTTAAACCCTTAAATTATGCACACTGCAGCATTCACTCACTCTGCTATGAGCAATTGCCTTGGCCTTATTATACAGGTAGGTCAGAGAGAAATAGTTCAGCGAAAATAAGTGAACGTGGAAGTTAAAAAGCTAAAGTGGCTTCAGGCACGCTTGATTTCTCTTCTGAGCTTCATCTCTTTAGAAAAGATTTTTGCTTGGTCTTTCCTCTCTATGACCCCTGCCCTTATTTATTTTCCAAATAACCATGCTACAAGAGACCAATTAGAGCTCTCTGAGAGGGGTTTTAAAAAATATATTTTTTAAATAATTTTTGCCATGCTCTTGCATCCTCTGCTTTGATTCAGACTTAACCGAATTGTCTCGAAAACACAGAATGGATTACTATTTAATCTCGCACAGACATTAACGGTTCCCAGAAAACGAAGCCTAGCTTTCATCACCACACCACAGAACGTCGCTTTGATTTAAATATATCCTCAAATGTTGAATAAAGTGGGTAGCAGCATTTTTTTTTGTCTCAACTTGTACGTAAAATTGAATAAGAAAATGTAATATGCAAAATTGGGGTTAATTGTATGAGTAAAAAAGGAAAACATAGCCATTGCTAGGTGTGGAATTTATGATTTTTATAATCTTGCAAGGTGTGACAAGCTTACAAGACATAAATGCAAAGAGTTTTGTCGTGTATGGTAGTGTAGGGGCCACAAATCAGCACAGGAATGCACTTCCCTGTTATTCAGGAAACACATATACGCTTTTTTTCCTCTGTAAACTGAATCATGTGTTTTTGCTCTGTCAGCTCCGAGTTTAAAATGAAGTGCTAATATGCTATCCTTTTATTCTGATCCAGCAGTCATCAACCAGGATTTTACAAAAAAAAGGAACAATTTTACTCTGACGCTAATTTTACAGAGTCTTGGGTTTCCTACTTTTCGTTGCCATTTAAAGTGAGAGCAGAGTCAAGGAGTCTGAAAAAAAAAAAGCACACACACACACACACACACGCACGCACGCACACACACACACTGTAATTGCTATTCTCAGCGTGCAGTCACCGAATCCAGCAAACTCTGTCCCGCAGGAGATGAGATTTGATTGTATTTCAGATATCAATAACCGCATTTTTACAGCATCTTGCTGACGGGTTCTTAGATAAAAATGATGTACAATTTGAATCCAGCGATATGCATGTTGTCAACATTATTCTATGTGGCTTGAAACCCTGGCACATTGAGCAGGATAAATCTGGATCTTGGTGTTTGTGTTTTATTACAGTGTCTGGCAAGGAGCAGCTGAAAACCTGTTGTGAGACAGGGGCAAAATGGGCTTCAGCTAATGGTCACTGTAACAACATGGAACCACCCGCAAAAGATATGCACTCGATGTGCTTGTAAGAGCATCATTATGTAACACCGATCTACTTCACAGAACATATCAAAAGAATACATTTCTCACCTCATTAAAGGGCACAAAAGACATAATGACAAAGTAATTTTCACATTTTGTTCCAACGAGGTGTTTTCTTGCACGATTAATCACATTTTAGCTCACTTTTCTTTGGTGATGCTGAATGATTCTCAGAGCTAAATATTAAGATTTTCATTTCAGTTTCTCCCTCTAATAGAATTCACAAAAACCTGGAAACACAGTGCTGTCAGCTCTGTGGTAACACTCTCTGGAAGAATTGTTGCCGCTGGAAGGCCACAGTTGCAGTCCAAACACTTCTGCAGTCATTTCTCATGTGTGCTTTTCTCTGTCAGGACTGCCCAACAACAGTGCTGCCTCGGTTCCCTGAGAGAAAGTCGGTGCTTGGCTGGAATGAATGCAGCCAGAGCAGGAAATATGTGCAGAGAAGATGCCAGCAATAAATGTGGGATTGATTCTTACAAGGCAAGTATATGTGACCAGGTAACCTGGCAAGAAGGGACAAACACAGTTCAGCATGGCGTTTGCCAGTATTTTATTTTTATTGTAGATGTCCTCTGAGGTTTACTGGTGTTGTGCCAAATCCTTATTATTTAATCATCCTACTTAATTTAGACCTGATTTAGGGCCTGATGCAACCCCAGATTCCAACAGTCTTGCAAACTTTATTATCTTCAAGCAGCCCTAGGCTATTGGACATGTCCGATTTCGATTCTATGAAACTGTGTGAACATGGCGTCATAATTAAAGATGTCAAAGAAAGCAGCAGGGACATTGAGGCAATCACTGAGGTCCATTTGTGATAACTATGTAACCATTATATGTCCAGATGCCCAAATTAACTAATTTGCTATCTGACCTGTAGAAGGAACTCAGCCCATCTGTTCAGAGGCACATGAGCAGCGTGAGGCCATTACTGGCACTACGCTGCTGTACAGGTGTTAAATATTGGCTTTCACCACCTTTCCGAGGAACCCCTGTAGTTTTAGTAATATTATTCCATCTACAACCACGCTACATCACAGCAATCATTACTTCAGTTTTATGTTTCCCTATACTCCCAGGCACTTGCAGCAGTAATCTTGCTGAGAGCTAGAGGGAAAACGAGTAAGAGTCCACACACAAGGGGAGAGTTGCCCCAAATTCAGACTTGTAACTACTAAAGATCAATCCAACAAGATGAAAAGCTTGTGGCTTTTTGAATTTCTTTGCACAGCAGTATTCTTGGCTAAATGCTAACAGGAGTCTATTAATATGTTTAAAATAATAAAAGTCTGCAATGAATTTAGAAATGAGTATTTAACACAAAGACATCTGAGGCTAATGGAATCAAATTAATTTTAATGGTGTGGGAAAGCTCTCTGACTTGGCATGGCACAAGAGAAAAGGTTAAGGGATATTTATCTGGAGGGGAGCATAAATCTGTGTATGAAATTTTAGGATAATTCTTCCACCAGTTCTCTGAAACTAACCCATAAATAGCAAAGTTAGCAACAGTCAGGTGACTGCCAGTATTACAAGTATACACTCACTAGCCATGGCCTGCTAGTAACAGGTCAGACCCCCTTTTTGCTGTCAAAACCACCCTTATCCTTTGTGGCATAAATTTAAGACGTTGCTGAAGATACTTAGTCTATGTTGTCATGGCAGGATCACACAGCTGCTTCAGATTCGTCCACTGCACATCTATGATGGCAATCTCCTGCTCCACCACATCCTAAAGGTGCTTTATGGAATTGAGATGTGATCGCTATGGAAACCAATTTGAATGCAGTGAGCTCATTGTCATGTTCAAGAAAGCAGTGTGAGATGATTTGAGCTTTCTGACATGGTGTGTTACTCTGCTGGATGCAGATATTAGAAGATGTGTAAACGGTGGTCTGCAACATTACACGGTGGTGTTTAAACTATGTTCAGTTGGTGTGAAGTGTGAAAACATTGCCCACATCATTACACCACCCCTGGTGTAAACTGTTGATACGAGGCAGGATGGATCCATCTTTTCCTGATTTTGACATCAAATTCTGACCCAACATCTGAATGATGCAGCAGAAATTGTGACTCATCAGGCTGGGCAATATTTTTCCAATCTTCTATTGTCCATTTTTGGTGAGTCTGTGTGAACTGTAGGCTCAGTTTCCTGTTCTTAGCTGACAGGAGTAACACCCAGTGGGATTTTAATTTTGCTGTATACCAGTATTCAGAGACGGTCTTCTGCATTACTTGGTTGTAACAAGTGGTTATTTGAGTTACTATTCTCTTCCTATCACCTTGAAGCAGTCTGGCTGTTCTCATCTGACCTCTGGCGTCAGCGATGCATTTTTTTGTCCAGATAACTGCTGCTCACTGGATACTTGTAAACCCTAGAGATAGTTGTGTGGGAAAATCCCAGTAGATCAGCAGTTTCTGAAATAATCAGACCAGCCTGTCTGGCACGGGTACCAATACCACATCCAAAATCACTTAAATCACCTTCTTTATCATTCTAGTGCACAGTTTGAACTTCAGCGGTGAACATGTCCACTTGCTGCCATGAGATTGGCTAATTATATATTTGTGTTAATGAGAAGTTGTACAAATTAACCTAAAGAAATGGCCAGTGAGTGTCTTTATCCCCTAGAAACCATTAATCAAGTGTTTCTGCAAAACAAATCCACAAAGTACAGCACAAATCTTGATATATTTTATTATACTTTAGTGCTACTGGCACTATGAAGAGTCAAGGGAAAATGTGTAAGATTAATTATATAGGCAGCATGCATGCCCACCAAGTTTCTAGAAATGACTCCCATTTTAAACATTTGACTAAAAAAACAATTTACAGTGCTACTAGAGGAGATGTCAGGGTCTCATTAAAAGCAGAAAACATTATCCTCAGGGACTGTATT
>VOQK01027153.1:35062-47463 GCA_015052645.1 Benitochromis conjunctus
TTTCTATAGTATTTCTTGCTGCTAACTGTATGAAGAGCTTCCAGGCTCAAGGGTGGGTGGTGCAGCTCTTTGGGATGAAATAGTAAACCTCCCTGTGCGTCTCATTATTTCCATGCACCATAAATTGGGCCTGTGCAGTGGTCTCCTTAATAAAGCACTAGCAGTGTTCAGGAAGAAGGGCCTCTAAGATCGGTATTAGTAGTATTTGAAACTGCAGATAGGTGTCTTTGGGCTCGAGCAAGGAGACTCAGCTAATCCGTATTCCTTGTGAATGTAAAGGATCTTCAGTCGGGCAAAACGAGCGTTTAAGAAGAAAGTAAGCCTCCAAACAGATCATTGGCTCTGAAGTAACGACATTATCCAAAGCTTGTTGGGAACAATCAGGCCAACAATATTAATGATAGTCTGTCAAAAGCACACAGACCTTTTCTTTCTTTGAATTTTTCACACAATGTGACAAGCTTGTGGCTGTCTTACCCTAGGTAAGATAATGCAAAGCATCTTTGTGTCGTGCCACTTATTCCAACTTCATGTCTTACCACGATGCTATAATTAAACACTCATTTAGCCTCCTCACACAAATGAAGCACATTCAGCCCCCAAAAAGAAACAAATGCTTTCCGCCCTCATCTGGGAAGTGAAATGACTCAGTTAAGACCCAGAAAATTAATTGTGCAATGTTGCATCAGTGCTCGCTGTCTTGCCGTTGATTTTGAAAATCTTGGCTCGTGATGAGCAAATAAAGACTTTTCCCATTATGAAATACAAAGCACTTGATTGCGCCTTTGTAGCTGCAAACAGAAACAGCTAGCAGCAAATGTAGCATGATTTTCTGTAGTGCAAATTTGCTAGTATTTTAATATTAGGAGATTAAAAACATATGTAGCCCACAGCTAACCCAGGGTACCAGGGCAAAAATCACATTTGTCGTTTGCAGCACCCAGAGCAGGATGGGGAGAATAAAACTAGAAAAATATTAACAATAATTTGTCAAAATAACGTTTTTTTTGTGTTTTTTTTGTGTTTTTTTTAAAATGTGACCTCTAAACATGGTTGCATTACCTAACTCTACAGTATCTAGTAGTAAAAACAAGTGAAACATGGAGAAAACCGACTGGCTAAATCCTCTCTTACACCAGCATGTGGAGTCTTTGACCTTTCAAGGTTCCTTGATCCCTCTGACTTCACTGGGAGGGGACATCACCACCAGTCTCTCACACATTTTATCCTGCTTCCTGCTTTTTTCTCTTTCTTTCCGTTGGTGTCAGGCTCACTCAGCTTCTTGCTGACGCTGCCAGGTTTGTGTCAGGAACGAGATGCTCAATCACGATGTGCTGTTTAGAGAACTACCCTGTGTCTGCAGGGCTGCCAGAACTAGCTTAGGCCTCTGTACAGCAACTGCAGTGGTGAAATACTGCACACCTATTTGAAAACACAAGACTTCCGTGAATTATTTTCATGCACCGACATACACAAACACATGTGCATTTAAAAATATATATATTTTGAGAGTATGATTTCCCTCCAGCTTTGGTTCACACTGTGGCAGCAGATGTAAAAAGCTGATTTTCAGCAGGTAAATCTTTGAGTAGACAGGTGTTATGGGACTCCCGGGGAATATACCCCAGTGTTCACTCACGCAATGCACAGGAGACTTCTGTTGGTTTGGCTAGATGTGCTAATCAGGTTACTATACGTGAAGGACCTTTTGTTCATAACAGCTGTTTTAGTATACATATGATTTATAAGTTGTAATTGCTTCTTTTAGCCTTGACTTAGAGTTCTTTATGATCAATGAACAGCACCAAAAGTCAAACACTTGATCTGCCGTTTAACCAGAGTGCCATCCAGTGGTAAAATATGCTATTACATCTTCTTTGGAATTAATAATTTCTCCCGCCCCTATTAAACCCTCTCTTCTCCCACAGACATCAATGAGTGTGCGCAGAGAAGCCATAACTGTGGAGATGGCTTTGAGTGTGTGAATACAGAGGGCTCTTTCAGATGCAACCCCAAATCTCGATGTCCTGTGGGCTTTAGCCACAACATGCAGGGCAGGTGTGTAGGTAAGGGAAGCCAATAAATGTCCTTGCTGGATGTGCAGCACTTAGTTCACTGTGTTTTGTCTGTTACACGTGTGATAGAAAAAAATGTAATTTATTAATAATAAAAAGTGAGGAAAGTATATAATTTCATACAAAATCTGCCTACATGTACAGAGACACATATCATTTTCACCTTTTTCTCTTATGTTTAGTCTAACTCCAAAATGATCGATATTACTGCAAATTTTAATTAAATATATGTTTTATATAATATATAATATTATATAAAACATATACAACATATGTAATATAATATATGTTTTTATTTTGCTTTATTTCTTCCATTTGTTTCAAAACATGATTCTCAGCCTCAGACAAGTTGTAAAGACATTTTTCTCAATCTTCTGCATATATATATTTTTATTTTATTCATTCCTTTTTATTCATTCCTTTTCACTTGATTGAGTTTAATTGAGTATTACTACAAATAAGATAAATAAACAAACAAATAAACAAAATGAACACAACTTACATGCCAAAAAAATCAGGGAGTTGCTCAAACAGAAGATGGTCCAAAAGTTCAGAAAAGAAATAAAGACAAATCCAAATACTGACAACAAGGATGCAAGGAAACGAAATCCAAAACACAGGAACATGGGGTAAAGACCAGCCAGGGAATGCTGGGAACACAGACTGACAAAAGATAAGGAGAAGAAGTGAGCCATAAATATGCAGAGAACTTAAACGGGTAAAACTAAACAAAGGAGGTCAAGGAAAAAGAGACACACAGAGAGAAGTCATTAGAATTGGCAAACCTTAACATTTTTTTCATTGTTTGCTTTTTTTCTTCTTTTTAAAAAAAAGAGATTTCTTATCTTGTTTCCAAACAAATGAGTGAATCTGGGAAGATGCACGAAAAGAAATTTCCCCACAGGTGAATCATGGTGTGGGAGGATGCACGGTTGTATGTCATGCAGGTGAATCAGTAGAGCTGCAGTGACAGAGGGGTTAAATGCCACACAGACATGAGATCAGAGAAGTTGCTGTTAGGGGCTGCAAAGGGGTGGATAAAAGCCAATCCTATGTCCTCCTCCAGTACAAACTGATGCTGTGGAATTAGCCCCCAGGGGCAGGAACTGAGGCATGTCGAGGCAGAAGACGCCACTATAAAAGGAGTGTGAAAGAAATGCTCTGAGAAATAAGAAAATGGAGAAAATGTTTGACACACACACAGAGAGAGAGAGAGAGATGCAGAGAGAGAGAAACATAGACACACAACAACAACAAAGTTATCCAGAGGAATGCAGCTGTGTGATGTGTGATTGCTTTGATATCACAGCAGTACAGTGTGGCTAAAAAAGCTGCACTCTGGACTCAGGACCCTTGTCTTTGTGCCTTTGGGGCTTTCCTCTTCTCCTGCCTTTCTTAAAACGTGTCTTCCTCCCCCCTGTGGTGTCCTCGATGCCAGACGTTGATGAGTGCGGTGCTTTGACCCAGCCGTGCAGTCCAGGATTTAACTGCATCAACACAGTGGGATCCTACATTTGCAACAGAAAGATAACATGTAGCCGTGGCTATCATGCTAGTCCTGATGGGTCCAGATGTGTTGGTAAGATTCATATTGAAACATGCGTTGTAAACAAACAGCCTTACATGTGCAGACTTAAGGTCAAACTCAAGATGTCTTGTATGCATGTATTGTTTTCAGATTTTTATGTTTGATGTTACTCGATGTTTGATGTTTTCTATTATTTATTTATATATAAATGGTGCCTCTTTTAGATGTGGATGAATGTCAGAGCAACCTACATCGATGTGGAGAGGGCCAGCTATGCCACAATTTACCTGGCTCCTATCGCTGTGAATGCCAAACAGGCTATCAGTATGATTCATTCAGAAGGATGTGTGTAGGTATGAAGGACATTACATATGTAATCTGAAGAAAAAGTTCCTGTTTTTTCCTAGTGCCACTGTACAGCACTCTCTCTGGTTTGTCTGCCTCTTCTTCTCCCCCTGTTTATTATTCTGTTGTGGGAGAGCTGCTGCAGTTTCCCAGCCTCTGCTGTTGGCCTCTGCAGTAGCCACTTAGCTACCCATCACGTCTCCTGCAGCAGAGGACTTTGTCCTACCCCGGCTGATGCTGCCGCTGCTCCCTCTTTTCGGGACTCACTGTGTTGTGACTCTCATAATAATGGACTCTGCTTGTCTGTTTAGACTATCAGCGGACAGATGGTCCCCTCACATCACACTACCGTTAACATGCACGCAAGCACGCACAGACATGCATACACGTACGCATTTCTGCAGGACAACAAAACTGCACATGCCTGGTTGCGTGCACGCACTTGCACACATGGATGCAAACTCACAAATGCGAAGTGCACTCACCGAAGTATGATGATGATTCGGCCTCTTTCTTTCAGATATAAACGAGTGTTGGAGCTACAGAGGCCGTCTGTGTGCCCAGACCTGTGAGAACACCCCAGGCTCCTATGAGTGCTCTTGTACCTCTGGTTTCCGCTTATCTGGTGATGGCAAGAACTGTGAAGGTGTGTATGTGTTAATGTCTGCCTGTACGGGTGTGTTTGCATCAGTCTGTGCATGCTGACACATGTCGCTGTAGATTTTTGTGCATTTGTGCATAAAAATATGTGTTCTTCTGTATTTATTGAGACACCATGCTTGTATGCATTGATAGACAGGTTGCAAGGCTGAGCTGATGTCAAAGCTGGGCACAGCACAACATGTGCTGGTTAGCTGCATTAGTGTATTGTACTATGTATCATGCCATGCCTTCAAGCAGGAACCATTAAAACCATAATTGGCTTCATAACAACATCTTGTTTATATGTTAGGATAAAAACATTGAAACTGCTTTGATCAAGTTAGTTGTGACAGTAATGAGCTCTAACCTCTAATCTCCAGATGTGAATGAGTGTCTGGGCAACCTATGCAGTCAGGAGTGTGCCAACATTTATGGTTCCTACCAGTGCTACTGCAGACAAGGCTACTACCTTAAGGAGGATGGCCACACCTGTGAAGGTGCAGCATGCTCTATTACACATTGCAAGCACCGTGTTTATACAAAACGTTTGTTTAGACAAGTTTATATATCAATTTGACATGATTTATTCTCCTTGTCATGCAGACATTGATGAATGCTCCCAGAGCATTGGCCATCTGTGCACCTATAAGTGTGTGAATGTTCCAGGCAGTTACGAGTGTGCTTGTCCTGACTCTGGGTATACCATGTCTCCAAATGGACGATCTTGCAGAGGTGAATACCCCCCCCCCACAACACACATGCACTCACTGTACTGCAGCCGCCTCAGAGCAAGTGTACCTCATCGAGCTTTGCCCTGAAACTGACTTTAAAAATGGCTCAGCACCCACTGATGGAGCATAGACTAATGGTTCTGCTCAGATAAATATAATTGTTGGTTAGTGCAGTAATTACGCAGCCTGTAAAACTTGGCCTAAAAAGCTTGTCAAACTAATTTGATTCTTTTGCTTGAATAGTCTTTTCCCCACAAGGAGATTTTTTCCCTCTATTACCCTGTTTCTGGTGACTAAACCAGCTCTTGTGCATAAACTGTCTGTTTTAGATATCGATGAATGTGCCACAGGGGCCAATAACTGCTCCTTAGCTGAGATCTGCTACAACATTCAAGGAGGGTACCGCTGCCTTTCTTTTAGCTGTCCGGCAAACTACCGAAAAGTGTCTGACACGTAAGTCAAAACATGCCTTAAAGGATTATATTCACAATATGTTCTCGGTCTTTATAAAGATTTACATTGTCCATGGATTTTTTTTGTCATAGGAAGTTGTATAATTTTAAGAAGGATCACTTCAACCGTAGAAGAATTAGCTTGGCACAAATAATCCCTCTCAGTCAGAAGCTCATCATTATAATTTTCCATTTTTTCTGTTCGGTTTTTTCTACTCTTGGCTGTGTGTGATTTCTCTTAGATGGCATAGTCGTACTTTGATCAGTTCAGGCACACAGGTCTGGTTGTGAGCGTTGAAGCCCAGCCTATCTTTTGTTTAAACCTTCTGTTTGTGAACCAATTAGAAGAAATATAGCTTAAATGCAGGGTGTCCTGTAAGAGAGAAGAGTCAAAATGGCTTGTTTTACAGAGTGAATGAACAAATGCACAACACAAAGTACAGAAAAAATATAGAATCATTTTGAAATGTAAAGTTTTTTTTGGACCTGTCACAAATTCAGATATGGAGCTAGCTACATTGGCAAAATAGGGCCAGTGCGCATTTAAAACAACATCTCTCTTAAAGTCACCTTGAAGTGTCTTGCTCTTGGAAGGTGATAAAGGTGCTTTACAAAAAACGTTTTCCTTTCTTTCTCCCTCATAGACGCTGTGAGCGAATCAGCTGTCCTAACTACCTGGAGTGTCAAAACTCTCCACTAAGAATCACCTACTACTACCTCAGCTTCCAATCCAACATCATCATTCCTGCTCAGATCTTCCGCATCGGACCCTCTCCTGCCTATTCCGGAGACAACATCATTGTCAGTATCACAAGCGGAAATGAGGAAAACTACTTCAGCACAAGGAAGCTGAATGCCTACACCGGTGCCGTGTTCTTAAACCGTCAGGTTCAGGGTCCCAGGGATTTCCTAATCAACGTAGAGATGAAGCTATGGAGACAAGGGGCATTTACCACTTTCCATGCCAGGATATACGTCTTCATCACAGGCAACTTACTTTAACAGCTGGAATTGTGCTGTGGCCAATATGGACCTTTAAGCAATTCCTTAGGACTCATCTTTAGCACTGTTTAACACTGTCACTAATGTCCGGCTGAAGTTATTATTAAAGCACTGCTATAGAAATGATGGAAAAAAGCTTTCTACTTTGTGCCACTTCAACATCACATATTTTCAAAAAATCTTCAAACTCTTAATTGGAAAAACCACATTTGGGTATGTGAAATATTTAAATACCACAAAAATTACGCTTTTCGCTAAATTATAGACAATGGCCAAGCTTCTGCCACTTTTTATATATCCATTTTCCGCTGATATCATTGTGTTTAATGGTGATTTGTAGGTTTATACTTTGATAAAAACTATTTCACAACAGCTGTCCCATTTCTTTTACTGTGCACTGCTCCTTTTGTTCTGTCTTTGATGCATTTTAAAAATATATTTAATCCTACGTTGTATTTTAAATGTTTTATATCTCTGTACCTCTCAGACATATTATGGATGGATGTATCATATTTTTTATGCTAAACCCATAAACAACAAAGTATTTTAGTAAAATATTTAAAAACCACTTGCATGGTTTGGTGAGTACTGGCCTATTTTTGGTGGTTGGCGGAAAGAGATAAAAAGTCCAATAATTCCAATAACATTAAATAAAATTCATAATTCCCCCCCCCCAAACAATTCTGATTGCTTTGCAAAATCCAAATCTTCAACGTATTTCAAAAAGAGCACCCAAAACCTTCATAAAATATCTATTTCATATAATTGTACACACACACACACATATATATAGTTATTTCTATATGATTTCTTCAAATGAGTAGAAGGATGCTCATTTGTCTAATTCAGTGAGACGCTTTTTAAAATATTTTCAAACTTTAAATATAATCTGTCTATATAACTGCTTTTATTATGCATCCAATAATATCTAGCACTTTGTATATTATAAACGTTATTCCCCAGCTAACTTTTTAAAATATACACTGCCTGGCACACAGAAAATACCCATACCTGTTTTCATATTTGTCCATATCGGTGTGAGAACTTAGGGTAGGCGTCCATCATTACACATGGGTTGATCAACATACAGGTTTATGGCTCGTAAATGTAATTGGCATGTAGTGTTTAATAAAAAATGTAGCAGTATTTTCATGTTAACATGTGAGGTCTTGCAGACTTTGCACATTACAGCTGCTGCAGTTTATAAAATAGAAAGTGTTATACTCCCACCTACAGGGTGAAACAAATGCTACATTCTCTAATGTTGGCTCTAAAGCAACAGTTGCGCAACAGTTCTAATGAAAAACTGAAGGTCATTAATTGTGAATACATTTTAATCACTTTTAGTATATAAAAAAAACCTCCCCTGAAAACACATGATTTTCTTTTTTTCCCCCCAAGCTACAACCTGTCACTGCTTAGAGTTTCGTGAACCTCCTGGACCTGCTGTAATCATCGGAAAGGGTGTGTGTTTCTCACTGACAGCTGTATTAATGCATGTTGCGCATCCAAACAGAGGCCTTTGCCAGATTACTGTTCTCCCGCATGAGTTATACTGTCAAAGGTCATTACAACAGAAGGGTAATTTCTGTAATTTTTGCTCTAATTTTAGTCCACTTACTTGGCAAAAATGATTATATCTGGCTAGTTTGAAAAACATAAAGGAAGCATTCAATCCAGCATTCATAATCTTCAAGTCTCGGGCCATCCTCTAGACATAACTCATAATAATAGCTATGTGTGTATGACTGACTCAAGCTTTTAAACACACCCATTGACTGAGATGCCACTCTTGGTATGTGCAGTAGCCTACATAACAAGGCCTGGAGCACTGATTGATGTCTCTTTCCCCTAATTAGCTTTATCTGCTGTTCAAGATTAGGTGGTGCTGGGTTTCAGGGACAGTGAATCACGCATCCCAGACAGGGGAAGATATACACATCTATTACGAGTTAAGCGATACTGACAGGAAGTTGTGAAATATTCTGGACAAAGCAAGATGGACTGTAAGAGAGTTATGGGAGTGGGCAGTTCTGGAAGTGACCAATATAGCGGTGCAAAGTCACTCTAATAGAGACACATGTAGCCTCAGTGATCCCAGATGTCCTTGGTAACATATATGCCAAATATCTACTTACAGTAAGAAAGGTAAAGGATATACATTATATGTATATATAAATATTTATAAAATATTTCTTTATCTTAAGAATTTTTTTAAACATACATTAACATACATACAAAAGAAAGTATTCACAGTCCCTTTACACACTTACAGCTACCATTGGGATTTAAAGTAGCAGTCAGGTGCTAATGCAATGCACTTTAATTATTAATCATCAACAAGTGTGAGCACCTCTACAAAAGGAGAGGTTTTGGCAGTTTGCTGATCTGGAGCAATCAAATCTGTATTAAGTCATTGGTTTCCCAGGAGTGGATATTCTAGGAAAGCCTCCCTAAAGCCAGGCCTTGCAAAGCTCACAGACAGCTTAGGTTTGCTAAAGTACATTAGAAGAAACCAGAAAACTGGAACAATGTCCTTTGGACAGATGAAACCAAAGTGGTGACATGTGCTCATAATTTGGTGAAAAACAAACAGAGCATGTCAGCATAACACCTCAAACCGACTATAAAGCATGGTGGTGGAGGGGTTAAGGTTTGGGAATATGTTCCAGCTACAGGACCTGGCCACCTTGTAGTTAATGAGTCAACCATGAATTCCTCTCCATACCCAATTATATGTGAGGCCATTTGTCAGACTGCTACAGGCAGGACAGAGATTCCAGGCACAGCAGCAAATCTACATCATTACGGATGAAAAAGAAAATATGCTGCAAATGCCCAGTCAAATTCCAGACCTCAACCTGACTGAAATACTGTCACAGGACCTTAAGAGAGCTGTGCAAATACAAATGCCTGCAAACCCCTAATGAAATTAAGCAACATTGTAAAGAAGAGTGGACCAAAATTCCTCCACGATGACGTGTGAGAGACTGATAGTCATTAATGACACTAGTGAATCACACGGTGAACTTTTCACAGGACTGTGTAGACTGCTGTAATTTTCACATGACTGCACATATCTTCATAATACTGTGTTGAAAAGATTATTAATAATATTGTGTAGATTAGGAAACTGAATGGGCAGTGTTTTCCCTTAGGCTGTACTAAATGATAACAAACCCCTGAGCAGTTTTGTCAATATACACTAATCAGCCTTAGCATTAAAACATCTGACAGGTGAAGTGATTAATATTAATCATTTTGTTGCCACTTTGCTCAACACTCCCCATTATTATATATAAAATTCCCCTCTGCGGGCAGTCTATCCTTCAAGCTCAGGTCCTCCTGGGAGCTTGAGGGTCCTGCGCAGTATCTTAGCTGTTCCTAGGATTGCGCTCTTCTGGACAGAGATCTGCGATGTTGTTCCTGGGATCTGCTGGACCCACTCGCCTAGCTTGGGAGTCACCGCACCTAGTGCTCCGATTACCTCCGATCACCCTTCACATCTTCTCGAGCTCTTCTCTGAGCCCTTGGTACTTCTCAAGCTTCTCGTGTTCCTTCTTCCTGATGTTGCTGTCATTCAGAATTGCTACATCTATCACTACAGCCATTGTCTTCTGTTTGTCTACCATCACTATGTCCGGTTGGTTAGCCACCACCATTTTGTCCGTCTGTATCTGGAAGTCCCACAGGATCTTAGCTCGGTCATTCTCCACCACCCTTGGTGGTGTCTCCCATCTTGACCTCGGGACTTCCAGGCCATATTCGGCACAGATATTTCTGCATACTATGCCGGCCACTTGGTTATGACGTTCCATGTATGCCCTGCCTGCTAGCATCTTGCACCCTGCTGTTATGTGCTGGATTGTCTCAGGGGCATCTTTACACAGCCTGTACCAGGGGTCTTGCCTGGTGTGATAAACCCCAGCCTCTATGGATCTTGTGCTCAGAGCTTGATCCTGTGCTGCCATGATTAGTGCCTCTGTGCTTTCTTTCAGTCCAGCTTTGTCCAGCCACTGGTAGGATTTCTGGATGTCAGCCACCTCCTCTATCTGCCGGTGGTACATACTGTGCAGGGGCTTATCCTTCCATAATGGTTCCTGCTCTTCCTCCTCTTTCTTGGGTTTCTGCTGACTGAGGTATTTACTGAGCACGCGATCGGTTGGGGCCATCTTCCTGATGTATTCGTGGATGTTTGTTGTCTCATCTTGGACTATGGTGCTGACACTCACTAGTCCCTGGCCTCCTTTCTTCTGCTTAGCATACAGCCTCAGGGTGCTAGACTTGGGGTGAAACCCTCCATGCATGGTTAGGAGCGTCCTCGTCTTGATGTCAGTGGCTTCTATCTCCTCCTTTGCCCAGCTTATTGTCCGAGCAGGGTACCTGATCATGGGCAGAGCTTAGGTGTTGATAGCCCGGATCTTGTTCTTACTGTTCAGCTGACTCCTCAGGACTTGCCTGACCCTCTGCAGGTACTTGGTGGTTGCAGCTTTCAAAGCGGCCTCTTCATGGTTCCCATTTGCCTGTGGGATCCCCAGGTATTTGTAGCTGTCCTCTATGTCTGCAATGTTGCCTTCTGGTAGTTGGATTCCCTACAGTCAGTTCTGACTACTTTCCCTTACTTTGTTATCATCCGACTACATTTCTCCAGTCCGAATGACGATGTCTTGTTCACTCTTGGCATACAGCTTGATGTCATCCATGTAGAGGAGGTGGCTGACGATTGTTCCATTCCATAGTTGGTATCTGCAGCCAGTCTTGTTAATGATCTCACTGAGGGGGTTCAGACCTATGCAGAACAGTAGTGGGGACAGAGCATCCCCTTGGTAGAACCTGCACTTGGTTGTGACTTGGGCTATGGTCTTGAAGTTGGCCTTTAGTGTTGTACGCCACATCCCCATTGAGTTCCTGATGAAGGCTCTAGGCATTCCATGTATGAGGCATTGAGTCATAGGCCATCTTGTAATCAATCCAGGTAGTTCACAGGTTGGTCAGCCTAGTCTTGCTGTCTCAACTGACTGCTCGGTCTACCAGTAGCTGGTGTTTTACGTCTCTGGTATTCTTGCCAATCCCTTTCTGTGCCTCACTCATGTATTGACCCATGAGCCTATTCATCTTAGCCACTATGATGCCTGACAGGAGCTTCCATGTGGTACTGAGGGAGCTAGTTGGATGGGACCGGTCCCTTCTGGGCGTCCTTGAGGATCAGGACTGTCCGGCGTTGAGTTAACCATTGCGGGTGTCTCTCGTCAACCAGCAGCTGGTTCATTTGGGCTGCCAAACGCTCATGAAGTGCAGTCAGCTTCTTCAGCCAGTAGGTGTGAACCATGTCGGGGCCTTGTGCTGTCCAACTCCTCATATTGGAGACCCTTTCTTGGATGTCTGCCAGTGTGATGGTTACTGGATCCTGTTCAGGGAGTTTACTGTGGTCTGCTCTCAGATCCACTAGCCACTGAGCATTGCTGTTATGAGTTGTGTCCTTCTCCCATATGCTCTTCCTGTATTGCTCCGTCTCCAACCTTGGTGGTGCTGTTCTCATATTGTTCCCCTGCCACTGAGAGTACACCTTGGCTGGTTCTGTGGAGAACAGCTGGTTTATTCTCCTGTCTTCTATCTCTCTGGTGTG
>VOQK01027157.1:0-11598 GCA_015052645.1 Benitochromis conjunctus
CCAGTCTCGGCAGCTGGGGATCGGTCCGCCAGGGCCTCCGCTCCTGGCCGCCGCCCAGCTCACAATGCACCCGACCCCTACGGCGCCTCCTGCTGGTGGTGGGCCTGCAGGAAGATGGGCCCATGTCCCTTTTTCGGGCAGTGCCCGGCCGGGCCCCATGGACTAAGGCCCGGCCACCAGACGCTCGCCCTCGGGCACCCTCCCCGGGCCTGGCTCCAGGGCGGGGCCCCGGTAACCCTATCCCGGGCAGGGTAAACTGTTCCCTTGATCTTTTCTTCATAGGGGTCTTCTGAATCGCTCTTTGTCTGGTCCCTCACCCAGGACCAATTTGCCATGGGTGACCCTACCAGGGGGCAAAAGCCCCCCAACAACATAGCCCCTGGGATCCCTGGGACACACAAACCCCTCCACCACGATAAGGTAGCGATTCACGGAGGAGTATATATATTATATACAAATTAAAAGAAAGCTGTTTTTGGCATATAAGTTCACATTAATTTATAACTTGACCTTTGGAACAGAAACCTTGTTAGACCAAGAAATTATTTTTATGCAACAGCCTCATCTCATTGCAAGACGGAGAATTACTGCAGCACAGAGTGCACAGGAGAGAATTCTGTTAGTTGTCTCAGTGTCCTCACCGGTGATGCAAAAGCTGACGAGGCGGTTTTGATCGGTGCCATCTCGATCTTTGGTTTTCAGAACGGCCACCACTTCACCGAGGGGATCGCTCTCCTTTACGGCACCTCGGTACAGCTCCCTCTCAAACAGTGGCGGGTTGTCATTGACGTCTGACACAGTGATGGTCACCACTGTGGTGGAGGAGAGAGGCAGTAACTCGGCCAGATCAGACGCTACTACTTCAAAGCTGTAGCTGGAGCAGGCCTCGTGGTCCAGCTGATTCACTGTGGTGATCCAACCTGTTTTACTGTCAATGGCAAAGACAGAACTGGTAGACACAGGCCCGGAGAAGGAGGTGGCATCCCTTGTCAAGTCTATATTGTAGGTGAGCAGAGGACCGAGGCTGTAGGTTACCTGCAATTCAAATAGAGGATACATAGCTGGGTCTGTAGCTCTCTGAATTTAGAAAAATGCTTGTTTCAAAGTATCACAAACACATAATAGGCAGTTTAACCTGACTGTCACATACCTGCCCATTAGAGCCCCAGTCTGGATCAAGAGCACGCACTTGGACCACTCTGGTCCCCACAGGCATCCCCTCCATCACTGTGGCTACATAGGTGCTGGTCTCAAACAGCGGCTTGTTGTCATTGACATCTAGGATCTATAAAACAATAAATCTGCTTCAGCTCAACAAAGTCTGCATGAAAAGACAGCACAGTTACCTTCTTCTTACTATTTTAACTAATTTATCACCATCCATAATTACATATGCATATTTCCCTATTCAACTGAAAAACAGAAAGCAAATGCTATCCTTCTGTAGTGTATTGTGGTACCAACCTTAACCTCCAGATCTACAGTGGAGACTGACTCAATCAGGTCTCGTCTTGTTGTTGCTGCAACTTTAAAGCGGAAGCTGCTGACCTCTTCATAGTCTAGCGGTTTAACCAGACGGATGAGACCGGTCTCCTTCTCCACCAGGAAGGTCCCCTCCTGGTTGCTGTCAACCGTCTCCCCTGCGATTGCACTAAAGAACCCGGTCTGTCCAGCGCCCATGTACACAGACCCAAGGGCGGTTCCTACTGCTGTGTCCTCAGGGATAGTGAAGGAGTACTGAGGCTGGCTGAACGAGGGAACGAATGCATCTGGAGGGACTACGTGGATGAAGGCAGACACCAGGGAGTGCTTAGCCGGAGAACCACCATCTGTGGCTTTGACAAAGAAGGACAGCACGGTGCCCTGGAGGTGGTCCACTGTGCTTTTAGTCATCATCCAGCCACTGTCTGGCTCCACCTGAGCACCAGCGAAATCACAAAGCTGGTTAAATCAACTGTTGACATTTGTAGTTATGTGTTTAATTCCAAACCACAAGAGTTTTTGCTATTTTTTATATCATTTTGATTCAGATTAATAAAACACAAGAACTTCACAGGTATTATGTTCACAAACTGAAACACAATGCCCTTTGAGCTTCACCTCAACAGTGTTCATAAGCTGCAGCTATATTCCTTTAATCTCATGGCGTTTCGCTTTATTTACACCCCTCATTTATTTAAATTTAATAGTATTTTCAAAATTGACCAAAGCATCAACTCTAATGCAACATCATTTTGATTAGATGAGCAAAAATACATAATCTACAGCAAACAGATGGCTTTTAATCCCCTGAAATGGGGAGGGAGGGTCATGTGAAAACATTTCTTAATTGAAAACCAATTGAGTTTGTGCTTTAATTAGTTTTTAATCAGTTTGTTGCGGTTTGCGTGTGGTTGTATGTGTTGCATAGATATTAATTCACAGGATAACTTTTTTACAAAAGGCAGTCAAAAAGAAGTTGAACAGCAACATGCACTGACCTCCAGAACATCGACCAGAGATAGGCGTGCCTCACTGTAAAGTGAGTATGTGATCCTTCCATTAGACCCAGCATCTGGGTCAGTGGCCTGGATCTGAGTGACAAGAGAACCTTTGGCAACATTTGCTTTAATGCTCATACGATACTCCACTGCTCTGAACCGGGGGACGTTGTCATTCTCATCTGCAAGAACCACCCGTACGGTGCAAAATGATACACGGCCTGGAAAATAAAAACGCACATACATTTTTAAAATATGCACAAATGATACAGATTAGCACTGGTATTGTTACTGATTTCTATAACTGATTTAATTCTGATTCACGAGATCCCGATTCGATTCGATTTTTCAATTTGACTCAGACAGTCAGAAATATTAAAATTATGATCATTTATCAGCACTTATCCATATTTTTATAACTATGTAGGCTATAAAAAGAAAGCTGACACTTGTGAGACTTCATCAGAGGTGTAAGCATCACAGCAGATGCCTTTGTGTCAAAATAGGATAAAACACAGAAAAACATGAAGGAGATTTTCCTGGCCTGGCTTTTTATAGCAGATAACTGCCTTAAAAATATTCTGCTGTGGTTTAAAAACCAAAGAAAATCAACATTTGAACATTACCCGATGCTGCTAAAGTGAACCAGAGCAAAGTTACAGAGGTTTTATTACAGACAGCTAAGCATTTTTCAAATTGGCAAAATTTGTAAAAGTTTAAATTCAGCATTGAACAGCAGAAAGTATGTTTTCTTGTTGGAGGTCATTTTTGAAAAAAGAGAAGAAAAAAACAGCGGCCGACAGCACTGTAAACAACTGTAGACTGGTGCGGAATAAGAAAGCAAATAATGCAGGAAACAGAGATTTTTGATGGTAAACTGGTCTTGAAATACAGTGATTTCATTGTCGTGGTAAACTGCTAAAGTAAGAGGGAATTAATGACGATGTTTATCAAGCGTGAAGTGTAGTTTTGATCTTCTTTTGCTGCTGGTTCAGTGAATTTTGGTCGGAGAGTGACGAAACCTGCAGCTTCAGAATCTGTGAGATGTCGGCTTTTTCGAACCCGACAACATGTCTGATTACGTGCCGTCGAGTGAATGATCCGTTTGCATCTTTTTGCAGAATCTGTTTACCTGCTCTCATTTGTTGTTTTAACTGTTTGGCAGTTGTTAGAATAGTTTTGTAAGCTTTAACCTGAGGTTTGACGTTTCTGGCAAAATACATTTATATTTAAAAATCAATTCAGGATTTAATGAATCGATAGTGCGTTATTCAAACTAAAATCAATTCGAATTGTGGAAACTGATTTTTTCAATCAACCAGTCAGAGACTTGAGTCTGTACCAGTGACCAGCTAGTAAGTCTCCCAAATTTCTGTGTATCTGTCTATTTCATGGATGCACAACAGGAAAAAAGTCTATGCACCTCCAATGCAACATGCTGACACATTAGTTAGGTTAGCATGCGTGAATGTTGGCACAAAGTTGACCAAACTAAACTGCAGGTGCACTCCCGCAAAGAAGAAGTTAATGAAGGAATTTTGCCTAAGGCTAAAGCTATCCAGATGTCAGAGGCCAGCAGCCTCAGTATGAGCAATGAAAGCTCAAAGCAGTTACCAGAAAAGTTGTAGAGATGAGTGAAAAAGACAAATGGTTGATTTCCTGTTATTCCTCTTATTTATAATTCCTGTAATTATAAAGATGCTTGGAAATGGTGTAAGTAACCAACATTTGTTTTGTTATATAAATCTGTTGCACCTGCTTTTTGTTTGGTGAAGGTTGGGTAGGGTAAAGGTGTGTGTACAGCAGCTCAATTTCAATCAATTGTGTGTAACTCTTTCCAGTAGCAGTTGTTTGTTGTTCAGTTGTTTCAGTGAGAGCAGTTTGGGGTGAAACTGTAAAGTTAAATAACTTAAATAAACTTGTTAAACTTAAAAATATTTTGTGTGGAAGAAAAGTTGAGTTTTATGCTGTCAGTTATTAGAAAGAAAATCTGGTCATGTGGAGAAATAAAATAGGAAAATGAAATTTGCCAAGAAAATTGCAATCGGAGAATCTCTGCTTATATTAGCTGATTTGAAGATGGCTTTTTAGGAAAATAGTTACCTCCACCATCCAGGGCCATCACAGTTAGCACCATGTCCTTGTTGAGAGGATTTTCTCGGTCTAATTTCTGAACAGTGGATATCACCCCATCTGCATCAATGGTGAACTGAGTTTTCCCCAAGTCGTTGATGAACGAGTAGGTGATCTGACCGTACAGTCCAGAGTCCTCATCTGTTGCGCGGACCTGTGTGTCCACACATAAATTCATCAACATTCCTCATTATGTGGTTTCATATTCATTAATTGTGCTTCAGTGCACTGAAAAAGTGAAATTACCTGAATGACCTTTGACCCTTCCGGCGCATTTTCCTGGACCTCAGCCAAGTAGAACCTTTGGCTAAATACTGGGCTGTACAGGTTAGCTCCCAGGACACGTACAATCACCTGTGAATCAACATCGCATCATCACTCCATCATCATCATCATCCTTGCTGTCTGCTGACATGTTGCTGTTGCCACCCCAATAAGCATCACTGGCTGATTTGTCAAACACGATCAACTCAAAAAGGCACAGCAGTAGTAAGAACACCAGGCTTGTGAATAATTAGTTACTGATTTGAATTACACACGAGCCACAGATACTGACACCTCCGTGAAGAACTGCTGCACACATATTTCATGCATGTCAGAAGAAGAACTTTAAGAATGGGGTGATGTGTTATTGCAACAGAAATGTGTGATATATGCCCCCCCCCCTCAAATGTCCCATTTGTAATTACCACTAAGAGACAGATGTGAGTATTTTTTCCAGCTGGCAGCTTATCCTCAAACTAAATCTGATACGGTGAGACATTAACCTCCCACTGTGGAGCTGGCAGTCGTGAGAAACAGCAGTTACACTGAGCAGCAGCGAAGGTTGGTAATAATTTTGACAGGCCGGTGAAGAAGGTCAGCCCACTTTCTGTGTATGAAGACTACTGAGACTTAAAAAAAGACCAAATCAAGTGACAGAACTAATACGCAACTGCCAAAAGTTGTCTCACCTGAGCAGTGCTGGTGAAGACTCCATCCGACACAGACACATTGAGTTGATAGGAGAGTTTCATGCCTTGTCTCCTCTTGTTAGACAGACGAAGCACCCCCGTATCTGGCTCCATCATAAAAGTCATTTTCTCATTTCCTGAGAGAATACTGTACCTGAAGGCAGAGGAAGAAGAGAGAGCTTGTGTTGCTTACAGTCTACAAAGTTATTTTGCTCAAGAGGTGCTGCAAATTACAAGTGTCTACGTTTCTTGAGGGGGTGCTGAGCCAAAACTGCTTGAGAAAAATCAAAATAAGGCTTTGTGTGAAACTGAACCAGGATTACTGGGATTTTAGTAAACAGCACTGTGCTTTTCAAGAGGTGACGATCTGAAAAATTCTTAAAGAGGATTTTCATCTAGGTTCAACGGTAAATCAATTCTACAGAGAAAACACTGAATCTGTAACTTTTCAAAGCCTCTTTTTCCTTACCTCAGCCTACTGGCATCACAGATGTCAGCATCTGATGCCTGAACACAAGTCACAAAGTGCCCTCTGGGAGCCAGCTCGCTGACAAAGGCCTCGTACAGCATTTGGCTGAAATTAGGTGGGTTGTCATTGGTGTCAGTTACAGTCACAGAGACAGTAACATCACTGCTAAGGGCAGGGTCTCCGCTGTCCGTCGCCCTGACAATGAAGTTGTGGCGCTGGATGAGCTCATAGTCGAGCAGACGTGCCGTGTATATCAGCCCGCTGTTACTGTCGATGCTGAAGTAGTCGGTGCTGTTGTAGATGTCAGATAGGATCTGGTAACTCACCACGGCGTTCTTTTCTGTGTCCTGGTCTTGGGCAAACACCTACACGAAGAGTTACATTAAATTGTGTCCTGCCTCATGCATTATTCAAGATAAGGGCTGATTTGCTTACCCCACACATACTCTGTGGGTACAGCACCACCACTGCAGCCAATTGAAAAAGTAAATAACGTCCCAGATTTTACTGAGAATAGGATAGAAAGACATCTAAAACCTTGTCAAAGCATTTGTCTAACATTCAGCATGAACATTTTGCTGAGATACTACTATATTTACAAAAATAAAGTAATAAAGAAAAGTAAAATATTGGAACAATTATACAGAAGCCAAACAGCAAATTTGCACTCCAAGTGTTTTGACTTCTGTCAGTGGAGTCTGTGCAGCTCTTTCAAAACAGATATAAAAAGTTTTGATTTGGTCCCCTGTTTTTTTATGTCTGTGACTTTAGAGCAGTGTAACGCCACCATTGGGTCAAAGTTGGAAGTGAGTTTGTGCAGTTAACTTTTAAAATATATGTGTGATTTTCAAATATATGAAGGGCAGCTGTACCTATAATAAATGGGTATATAATAAATAGGCCATATTGGATATTGAGAAAATACACAAAAATAGAGCATATAACCACTAGAGGTCACTGAAATAAGCAAAAATGTATTTTGGCATTTTGATTTCTTTGATTTAAACAAATAATTATTTTGTTTGGTAAAACAATGGGAGGCTACACTGTTTCACCAGGCTGCACTATTGCAACTTGTCACTTGTGTTAATGTAACTGATGTGGCTGCCGTACTTGATTATATTTACAGATTTGTACATTTATAGACTGCACATTTTGGAACCACTGTCACCAAAGTGCTTGCTCATAGGGGGTCATATGATTGTTGTTTTTTTCTCTCTATGTATTATTGTAGGGTCTACTTTACAATATAAAGCGCCTTGAGGCGACTGTTGTTGTGATTTGGCGCCACATAAATAAAATTGAATTGAATACCAAGGAGGACCAACAAGGTTATCAGGTTATCTTTAAATTTTGCCCATTAAAGCCATTCAGAGCTAACAAACAAAAAGGTCATCACTTAGCGACTGTTTCATGTACTTATACCAAACTATTTGGCATCCCTTCTTGGTTGTCCAGAAATTCATTATTTCACTGCAGAGGCAGAGATGTGCTTTTGTTTACCATGACCCACATGGTAAACAACACGGCAGTACCACAGAGCAAGAGCAAAGCTCATTTTAAGGCTCAGTGAGCATAAGTGATTATAAACCCCTGTTCTTAAATTTTCTGTTTCTTTTACATTTTAATCGTAGCAAAAAGGGACACTGGCCTACAGTATTTTGGTGACTGACTTAAAAAGATGTGAGAAAAATCTGAATGATATGATGTTCTCATCATGTAAACAGAAATATGTTCCTGAATGAAAAAAGAGCACTATTGTATTAAAGGTCAAGCGCTTCCACTGGGAAATTTCTACGCAAATATCACACTATCTTCCCATGAATAAATGAGCCATCCACAATGCTGCTGAAGTGACTCTTAAGTGTAAACACTCATTCAGTTAGAGTACACACTGGACTGACTCAGAAAACATAGGCACGCGCATGCACACACACACACACACACACACACCTGTAAGACGGGGGTTCCAATCATGGAGTTCTCAGACAGCACAGCTGAGTATGAGGTGTTGAGGAACAGCGGTGGGTTATCGTTCATGTCCACCATGACAATGTCCACATCCACCTCCGACTTAGCTCCGGTCAGTGTATCGGTAGCCTTCACCGTTAAACGGTAATACTGTGTGGTCTCAAAGTCTAACGGATAAATCACACTGATGATTCCTGTGTCAAAGCCAATGTCAAACTGGAGGGAAGGGTCGCCATCTGTGATGGTGAAGATGACGCTCTGGCCCTCGGGACTACTGGCGTTGATACACAAGACAGAGGTGGAGACATCTACATCCTCTTTGACAGTGACACCATAAAAAGGCTTGTCAAATACTGGCATAGCTTTATTTACTACACTAACAGGCAGCTCCACCTCACTGGACAGAGGAGGGAAGCCGCCGTCAGTCGCCACGAGGATAAGTTTGTACTCTGCGTTAGATAAATCTGCCTCGAAGGCTCTCTTTAAGGTCAGCTCTCCTGTCACAGGGTGCACCTGCATGAGATTTATATTACATTAATTAGTCCAACTCATGAATTTGAACAATTATAACATTTTACAGCCTCCCATATAAAATAAGGGAAGATGTTTCACTTACTTGAAAGTTTCTGTGCTCCTCCTTAAAGCTGTACGTCACTTGTCCATTCTGACCGTAGTCTTTGTCAGTAGCTGAGACCCTGAAAACACTTGATCCTGGCTGTGCTTCTACCTGCACTACAGCATAGTAGGGAAGGTTCACAAACTGTGGAGAGTTGTCGTTTACATCCTCCACCTAGAAGATTTGATTTTAAGAAAAACACAATGGGGTCATTTTAAAGCTCAGGAGGCTTAATGCTGTTCAACAACACAAAATCTGCACCACAGTCTCTTGACCACTACACCACTGTCCTACCAAATTAAGTCTATAACAAAACACATTCAAGCCACAATGCAAAATGTATTTAAAAGCATTCTAAACCAAAGGAATTGAAAACACAGGACTGCACCAATACACCCAAGTCTGCATTACTGTAAGTGTGGAGGATGGACAGAAAAAACAACAACTAGAAACATTCTTGCAGACAGATGATTTCCATACCCACCTGTACTTGCACGATCACCCTAGCCACCCTCAATATTTCATCTTCCCTGCTGACCTCCACCACCAATTCATAACTATCCTTTTCCTCTCTGTCAAAAGGCACACCGGTGGTGAACACCGCTCCACAAGTTTGCCGAATGCTGAAGCGCCCAACAGGGTTCAGCAGAGTGTACTTGAGTGGCTCGTTGAGGCGGTGACCGACGGTGGTCACCACAGTCACTAAGGTGATATTGGGTATGTTCTCGGGGATGGAGGCAGAGTAGACTGGAAAGGTGAAGAGAATTCCGCTGTCTATAGCTTCTCGGACAAGCACTGTGACCAATGTCATGCTGGAAAAACGACCATCCCAAACCTTAAAGAAAGAAGATAAATGAGTCAGCTAGCAGAGAATGTAATGCTGGAGTTTTTTTTCTTAGCTGAATTTGACTGCCCCTATTTTCTTAATAAAAACAGTAAAAATAATTCTGGATGTAATCTTGGGTCAGAAAATCCTTAGTCATGCAGATGAGGTATCCCACATCAAGTCACCGAATAACTCTATGTGCACAGCTCCGCACTGACCCAGGAATCTGACTTTCCGGTGGATATCATTATTATGTCCACCCAGCTTAGTCCAGATAGCGGCATGATGAAAAGACTTTCTAATGGTATGTCATGTCCACTGATGACCTACCTTCACATTAAAGCGATAACGGTCTTTATTGAGGTTCTGATTGATGACGGTCACAACTCCAGTGTATCGCTCAACAGAAAAGAACTCCACATTGCTGTCCACCAAAGAGTAAAGCAGCTGGGGTGTGATAGACTTGTCAGGGTTAAGTGTGGGGTCAGAGGTCATATCGGGGTCAAAAGCCTTAACCCTAAGGACCTCTACACCCATGTAGGTAGGCAGCAGGAGGATTGTCTCGTAAGTGTCCTGGGAAAACTTTGGGGGAGAGTCATTGATGTTGATCACCTAAGACGTGGTACACAGGGAGTGAAAAAAAATAATGTTGAAAAATGACTACGATAAAGCAGAACTTAAAGTGAGTCAAGAGTTGTTTATGAGACAATGAAAGCTGATTCATATGTTCTTTGCTTACCTTAATAAGAACCACTGCTGGGCTGTCAGCACCCCGTGGAGGCTGTCCACTATCTCTAACATGAACCCGAAAGGCGAACTCAGAGAAGGTTTCATAGTCCAGACTGGCAATCGTTCTAAAAATCATTTAAACAAACCCAGTATATATCAACTTATAAGGAGATGAATCAGATCAATAGTGATGCAACTCATCTGACATCTGCACAGCACTATCACCTACCGGATCGATCCAGTCCCCGAGTCCACGCTGAAGAACATCCGAGCAGTCTCGCCTATGATCTCGAACACTAACAGGGCATTGTGGTTGCGATCCTTATCAGTTGCCCGGATGACCAAAGGGTTACCGTCCTCTGCCAGGACCACACTGTTGATTGGAGCAGCCTCGCTGACTACGCCGACATACCTGTTAGGAGAAAAAGGCAAAACTGATGTAAAAAAGTCAAATATTTCTTAAGTCGGTCGACGATATCACTTTTCAGCACTCAACAAGCCTAAACAAACAGAAAGAAGGCAGCACATCAGTGTCAAAGCTATAGCTACGTATATCTGCAAGTCAACTATGACCACCACTAATACCTGATTTGTTGGAATACAGGTGGGCTGTCGTTGACGTCCACTACTTGTATGATGACAGACGTGCTGGCTTCCACTCCAGCCATGCTCAGGGCACGCACCACCAGAAAGTAAGATGCTGTTTGCTGGCAAAACAAAGAAGTCCAGTTAAATTGTTCTAAAAAATTTCAATTTAGATCCGATGGAAAAAAAATCACATCAATATTTCATGTTACCATCCTTTCCCTTTCCAACAATACCTTGTCCTTGAGGTATATTTAAACAAGTGACCTAAATGACAGCTTGTTAGGAGCGTCTTGGAGAACCTCTGCATATTTATGCACTCTCAGTTACCTTTTTCTCATCGAACCACAATGACTGATTAGGAGTAATGTTGATTACCGCTCTGAGGGCCACACCATCTGTTCCGGGACTGCTTGTTTGTTGTTGCCTTTTTTGGCTGAATATAACTTTTTATGACTGAATATATATATTTGGGTCAAAGGCACACCTACAAAATGCACTAGGGACAGAACAGATGCCCCTCGTACCCCGTGTTTGACTGCTAAGCATCTTTACATCCAATATATAACCGAAAAGAAAAACACTAACAAACCTCAAAGTCCAGCGGTTTGCGTGTAGTGATTACACCGGTATGGTGGTTAATAAAGAAGCAGCGCTCCTCGTTGCCTCTGGTGATGTCATAAATCAGTGCTGAGCGGCTGAGGGCGCTAACAGTGATCACATATGTTCCAGTTTTGCTGTCCTCCATAATCTATAAAGCCAAAGAGCAGAAATGTACAGGTAGATTTTCAGAACTTGAGTGAGTTGTGTAGACCGTTTCCTTAAAGACACTATTT
>VOQK01027158.1:0-21563 GCA_015052645.1 Benitochromis conjunctus
TGACAGGTTTATTATTTTACAACTATCCTGTCTTGGCCTGCAGCATCCAGTCTTACTTTTTTTTTTTTGTCCTCCCAACTCTTACTCTCACTTGTAGTCCAGAGTTTGGCCACTTTAAGATCAGATAAAGTCTCCAACTGTGAAATGCACTTGCCCCCATTTTATTAGAGCTCAGTTATGTGAAGAACAAACAATTACCTCTATAGCTTCTGTTCCCTGAAGGAGAGAGGAACAAGGTACAGCACACATTGTATGGGATATTACGCCCTCACGTGTCCTGGCTGAAGAAGCCTGTATTCACACCTTTGACCTGTGATGACATAAGGACAGCCCCGCCTACAAATATACCCCCTCTCATCAATCATCCCTCAGTTCGATAGCTGCTCTTCACCAAGCCAAGCTGCGGGGCAGAGCAACCTCGTGTTGGATCTCGTTCCTCTCTTTCAGGGAACAAAAGTTACAGACATAACTGTTCGTTCCCATCCATCCGTTCGCTTCCGCTTATCCTTTTTCAGGGTCGCGGGGGGCGCTGGAGCCTATCCCAGCTGGTTTGGGGCGAGAGGCGGGGTACACCCTGGACAGGTCGCCAGTCTGTCGCAGGGCTAACACAGACAGACAGACAACCATTCGCACTCACAGTCACCCGCATTCACACCTATGGGCAATTTAGTGTTTTCCAATTAACCTATCCCCACAAACTACATGTCTTTGGACTGTGGGAGGAAGCCGGAGTACCCGGGGAGAACCCACGCAAACACGGGGAGAACATGCAAACTCCACACAGAAAGACCCCGGCCTGATGGTGGAATTGAACTCAGGACCTTCTTGCTGTGAGGCAACAGTGCTAACCACCGTGCCACCGTGCTGCCCAAGTCAGTCAATTCACTGGAGTTGGACCACCAGCATGTGTGGTAGACCCACCAGAAAGGACAGCATGGGCTGTAATGTACAAACGATAAAACGAAACAAAAGTGTGTGGTGATGCCCAACTAGCTGCAGTGCAGATATCACCTACAGGTACCACTTTAAAAGGAGCCTATGAGTTTGCCCTGGTGGAATGAGCTCTTATACCCCGGGGCAAAGCGAAACCCTTGGTGCTGTACACCAGTGAGCTTCTGTAATCCAGTGGGACAGCCTCTGTTTACACAGAGCTCTACATCTGGCTAGAGTAGCAAAGCATGAGCCTGATGAATCCAGATGTGACGCAGAGAATCGGCAGTGTTGCAGAGTCACCGACACCATGGTCGTGGGACGGGGCCAGATAAGGAGCCAGCGATGGCTCCATGTACTGTCCATAGACGGGCACAGTGACTGGTGATGGTCACTGTCGTGCGAAGAGAAACCGCACCCCTGAGGACAGGGGCGAGCAGTTGACTTCTGCTTTGCTTGCTTCTGTTTTGTATCCATACCAAAACGCAAAGCAAAGCGCTGCACAAGAACACTCTAAATTGGCGCTCTGCGGGCAGACTACACACCAACTGTGCGGTGGAAACTAACACCAGCAGGTCTTCAAGCAGTCAGACAACAGAGATAACTAGCATTAACTAGCTATCCCAACTCAACAGAGATGTTTTTAGTGAGATGAAGAGCATAAGAACTGAGGGATGACTGTGATGACAGGTGGTATATGTGCAGGTGGGGCCGTACGCATGTTATCACAGGTCATCCACCTTAAAGGCATGAATGCAGGCTTCTTCAGCCAGGACACTCGGGGGCGTGATGTCCCATACTATACGTGTTGTACTGAGTGAATCCACTGAAAGGCAACTTGGCAGTTACACTTTGTGCTTTTCTAAAGTCATGTTGGAGCATCACCTCCTCCATGCACAGCAACTTTAAAAATATTTTTAAAAATACACAGGGACAAACTGTCTTCAAAAGCCAGAGCCAAAAAGTGTATAACTAAGTTGCAAGCTGACTGACTGATGTTTTGGCACTTATTGGGCTACTTGTTATATATCAGGCTTGGAGTTTGTAGACGGTGTCATTCATTTTCCATTTCTATTCATGTTCGCACATAAAACATGGGAAAGAAAGATGTAAGTGTTGCTGACACTCTCACAGACATAAAGGCTTAACAAAGCCAATGTTTTCTGGACAGATGCCTTTTTTTTTTGTTGGGCATTAAAAACTGTAAATTTCAGCAAAAGTTCTCAAAGACGACGGGCGTCATTTAAACCATGTTTACAGAGTAGGACCTTCAGTTGACTGAGGCAGTCAGGCATTACTTTAGGTCACCTGTGTTTACAGGGTCTTTAGAAAGTCTTAAAATGTCTTTAACAAGTACTAATAAAAGGCCTAAAGATTATTAAACTGTCTTAAATTCTTTTTACGTCACCATGACAATTTTCACAACTCAGTGGCACTATTCTCGCCTCAAGTACACTTAAGATCACATATGGCCTCTTTTTAGGCTTCACTTCAGAAGGAAAGTACCAAATCAATCAAATGACTCATTTAACTGTATTTGGTGAACGTAAATGAACTGATATCAGCCTAACCAACGCCAAGAGAAGTGGGGGTATTGCCAGTGCTGCAGCACCTCCAGTTGCAAAAGGCAAACTGGGGGTAAAATAAGTAAAAATATGCTTTGTTTCCTCTCTATGAAAGCATACTGGTTAAATGACGTTACATACTAGACATCCCTAGAAGTGGTGCATTTTTCAAAATTAGCTATCAGCCAGTACCTCTCCCCAGCTAAATGTCCTCATGGACATTTATCGCCTAAACTGAGCACCAAGTCACATTTGGAGAATTATAACCTGCACCCAGATGAAGGTCAGGCTTTGGCTTATGAGCTGCCACTGTGCAGTTTAACATCGTAATTAAGCAGTAATTTCACAGTCCTGCCTTTGTTACCAAAAGGGTACTTATAAATTTGGCTGCATGTTTTGATTTTAAGCCGTTGCATTTTTTTCTTGGCTGTTCTGTGCGGTTCAGTTCAGTTTTGGGTGTTTATTCGTTCCTGCTGTGTGCAGCGGGGTCTGCTAGTTGCAGGACTGACAACCTTTGTAACACACTACAGCACCTCCACTTTCAAGGCCCTTCCCACGGCTCTAAGCCAAGCATCTGACCGTAAAACAGTCTTAACATTTTTCCTGATTTCTTTTTCACTCATTTCCAACTTCTGTAAAGGGCATTTAGCTTTTAAAGGCTTTTTGTTGTTTAAAATGACCAACTTTAACTGTGGTTAAGCTAATAGTTACTTTCCAATTAAGCCCAAACATTCAAAGCTATTATTAGATGGGTCTGAAAGTCTTTCAACATGTTCAGCTTCCATTTCAGTTTGGGCAGCAGTCAACTCCTGCAGTTGTTTTTGTACAATGAAAGAAAATGCCCGCAACAAAACAAAACAAAAGATCATGCTTCCTGTCTAAACGTCTCACGTGGACAGCTACGTTCAGTAAAATTGAAGTGTACATATTTTTTCCACATGTGTGTGAGATGAGTGGGCGCACGCCGTTAATCTTTTCCGCAGTTGTCAGTTTGTGCCATGTGACTGCAGCATCCACTTCTCCTGTGTGCTGCACTCGTCTTCCTTTTGCTCTCCAGTGTCAGCTAAACAACAAAGGAATAAATGTTTCGTCTTTGACATTGTACACTTCAGTAACCCTCTCTGTAGCCGAAAGCAGAATCTAAACCACATTTCCATCTCCCAAATGTAATTTCACCTATATGTCCTGCGAAGTGTCCTTGAGTGAGCAGCAGATTTGGGAGCAGCACTGCTGCTGTGGACACACAGTTCACACGGCCTGCTGTCACAGAGAGGAAGAGGGACACTAATGAAATGGAAGGTGACAGCTGAGAGATACATTTAGCTATTTACAGTCATTTACAAGCACTTGTTTTAATCATTTAAAGTAGTTGTTCACAATGAGAAACCAGCACTTATACATGGTTAAGACTGATTCACTGGTAATTTGTTAATGACCAGTACTGAAATACTAAATCTCAGTCTTCTCCACTTCACGTCGACAGTTTATTAATGTACATCAAAGCCACTGGTTTGCCTTTATTCTGCTAGGTTTTTCTAACAAATACTGGTAGTTATGTCAACACGCATCTCATTAAATGGTTGTTTGTCTAGTCTGTTCTCTGTGAGCCCATTAAAATACCTTAGAAGTGTATTTACAGTTTGCAGTCTTTGGCAGGAGCTTGATATTAGGCAGGCAGGAATGACTCAGAGCAGCAAGCTGAGAGGTTTTCGTCAAAATAGAAAAATAAAAAAGCCTATTGGAAAAGAAAAGTGCTGCCAAACAAATAGGACCTGAGCCACGCAACCTTTTCTCCACCGTGAAGAAATTGAAAGAGGGCACTGTAGAACACACACACGCACACACGCACGGCACAAACACAAAATTCCCACATACGGGAGAAAGAAAATAAGCATGCAGAGGGTGCAAGAGACAAGGACATTCATGCACAGCTGGCAATGTTTAGCTTTGGATCCAGTTTTATTAGTTTCGGTGTTTGTTTGTTACTAAAAGTAATATTAGGGCTTGTTGTCAGGGGCAGGATTTAAGAAGTTTGGACCATGTATTAAAATCCAAACATTTGGTAAAAGCAGGTGGCATGCAGTCGGTCTCAATGAACCGATGCCTTCTCAGGCATGTTTGACAAGGCTAAAACTAAAAGACATATAGATTTCCATCCACTAACTCTGAGCTATTCTCAGTATATTTGAGCTATTCAGTCCATCACAGGGCAAATGCGGATACAACCACATGCGCTCACATTCTCACAGATGGTCACCTAAGATATATTAACCTTCCAAGCATGTCTTTGTGAGAGGAAACCGCGGGGAACCCATTCAGCCACAGTGAGCGCTCCATACGCCCCTCAATTGGATGAGGCATTCCCAGGCTGCTCTGGGAATGCCTGGTTTTTCATTTTCTTTGCTTGGTTTTTGTTAAGTTTGAATTAAATATATTTTCTAAATGTGCAGCGTAGTGAGTCAGTGGGTTTGCATTGAAGCTCGCACTTATCTCCCTGCGTTTTCAGTTATAAAGCCAAAAATTAAATCCTCAAATTAAGAGTGTTTGCATAGTGTAGTGTTTTAAACATCTACCTAACAAGCAAACCCCTCTGTGGGTGTGTCAGGAAGGGCATCCAGCATAAAAATCTGGCAAATCAAACATGTGGACCTGACTGTGGTGACCAAGAAAAGAAAGCTCAGCCAAAGAACTACCGAAGTAGAATAATTTATTTTGCGTTGTTGTTGTTGTGAATTTGGTGAGCTTTGCTGTTTGCTTTTGTTAACTTGCACACAAACACCTGTATTGATTGGATTAAGCTGCTGGGGGGCTCTGATTATCCACAAAACAGACTAGTTGTACAGTAATTAGCTTACCTTTGCTTCATGTGGAACAGGTGCTCTTAAAAACACATTGCAGTTGGCTTGGTAGAATACACTTGGCCAGCACAGATAACGAATGCATGAACACATGCTTGGATTAACCTCCAAATCTTCTTGAATGCTACCTTTAAAACACACAGTGAAGCTTATCATGGAGATCTGCAGAATCCATGCAGATCTGTAAGCTGGGAAATCCTATATTTGCATGACACACCAGCCTGTTTTCCTCCCCCCCCTTATTCTGTGTGTGTCAGCGCATTGGGTGATTCTTGTGTCTCAATGGGCTCAGGTCTTTTGAGAGGTGACATGTTGCTTAATGTGAAGTAGGCAGACAAGATGCTCGTGGTGTAGGGAGGGATTTTCTTGCTGTTCTCTGTTTTGCAGCCTGCTGCCAAATGTCTGCTGCCTCACACACATCTAAGACTGTGTGTGTGTGTGTGAGTGTGTGTATATGTGTGTGCGCGCCTCTTATCTCCTTTCGTCTCTTCCAGATCGGGACAGGCTTCAAGGATGAAGATCTGGAGCAGCATTACAAGTTCTTAAAGGTAAAGTGTCACGGCAAGGCTGTTGCACTTACTCTTTAAACAGTCACACTGTTGTTTCCTTACATTGATGTCTTGATTTTTTTTTTTTTTCTTTCTTCCCTTTTTTTTAAATCACAAATACTTGGGAGCCAAATATTTCACTGTAGACTCAACGAGATTAGCTTTGAAATCACACAAAGCTATCTTTATTTGTCTTCTCCTGGGCCTTGGTACAGTCTTTTCAAATGAGCTGTTTTAGTGCCTCCTTGAAGCCAGCTTTTCTCTGATAGACTGTCCCTCGCAAACATAAGGTTTGAATGGCCGGCTTCTCGACTCAGAGCCAGAGCTGTGTGCCTGAGGTGACCATACTAAGTAAATATATCCCATCTTACAGAATTCATTCAGAGATGAGAGATGACAGTACTGAAGACGTCTAAAGCTTGAGCTTTAGGATTACTTGCACGCTTTGTTTGATACTTACTTATTTGATAGTAACATAAACACAGACGCAGTAAATTTTAGATTAAGAGCAGAATGAGTTTGCCTGAGGTTTTGGGGGGTTTGTGGTTTGTAGATTATAGCCTCTGTCCATTCAGTCTCTTCAGATATGAACCAAGATTTTGGTATCAAAATAACAGGACCAGTGTGCGGATAGACTCCTAACTTACAAATTCACTCTGTAAACAGCACCTCGAGGATACCTTTAATTATCCAAAAGGAGAAAAGTAACAGGAATAAGCTCAGGGATTACAGATGATGTTTTCTACCCTCTAGGCTTGTTGCACGTGTTGCGTCCTGCCTAAAATAAGCTGCACATGCCTTTCAGAAGTGTTCATTTAGGTGTGTTTAGGAAATGCTGGGCAGGCACCACCAATCACTTCTATTTTACCAATGAAATAAAATGTGTTTAGTGAAACTGTGTTGGCGTGCTCTGAAGCTGGTTAATGAATTTCTTTTTCAATTTACATTTGAAGAGGTTCGCTCCAGAGCAGCAGAAGCATTTGAAGAAACTTGACAACTGCTCTCTGAAAATGATAGCCGTTACAAGAGTGTAAATTCATTTTGGTATTCTGCTGGCTTTATCAGCTAAATTTATTCCTTCTTTTACAGGAATAAAAGAGACGAGCTTTTTTTAAATGCAGTATTCTATTTATAAAACAAAGTAATCGTTATTTAATACAGGCCGAGCAAACCCGGTGAACACCGTGGGGGTTTTTAAAACATCTCTTTTAGAGATTCAAGGGTTGAATTTAGTGTAACAAACTGGTGCACAGTGTAGAATCACTACAGTGAAGCAGTGATTTAGAAAGCGGTGTAACCTTTTTTTTTTTTTTTCTGTTCTTTCCTGAGACCAATAGAGCCTGCACTGTGCTGCTTTGTAATGAAAGTGATGGATGGTGAATTAAGGAAGGCCAGTGGTATGGCCGTGTTGCTTTAGTTGCAGCAGTGCTGCAAGCCGAAGGGACTCGAGACAGGGAGACGATTGGCTCGGTTCACAATCCCCTGGGTGGCGAGTTGCTGTGCTGTAACACCGAGAGCTGCACTGCCCCCCCCCCCCTTGACACACAATTTTTCAGTCTAATCTTTATTCTGAAAATGATTGTGGGTAGTACACACAAAGAGACTGACTGATACAGGAGTTTTGGGGCAACATGCAGATCCCCATTCATTAGAGATTTGAAGCACAAGTACAATTTGACATTCAGATAAAGCCTCGCAGAAATGATTCCTGATACCCGTGAATGAGTTTGCACTTTTGAAGAAAAGGGGAGGCATTTTGTAACAAATGGCTAAATGACACTCCAGAACTTTGGTGTCATTGATCTGAACAAAGCAGCTAAGCAGTGGTGATACTCACATTCAGGGTTCATAGCTTATTATTAGCTGAAGATTGCATTTGGGCTTCAAAAATCATAGAAGTGTCAATTTGTGACCATAAATTTTATTTTATTTTATACATTAATCCAAAATGGCAGTGGGTAGTAAAGCCCCGTTATGTCATGATATTTTGAAAATTTGCAACAATCATATATATGACATTAGAGAGAAAAAAATTCAACATTTCTTTGGTGATCTTAGCTCGCAGGCAGCAGCTTTATGTGTAAACAAAATGAAGGGCATGTTCAATCCTCCTCTTCCATTGAGTTACTGCCATTGATGACAGACTACCTAATTTGAAGTGTAGCCTTCACAGCATTAATGTAGCCGTGACACAGCATTGTATCCAGTGACATGGCATGAGTCGACTGTAAGCACAATAGCAGTCACAACAGTGTTTTCTCCAGAAGTTTTAAGTTAAAAAAAAATTATGTAGCTGCTTAACACAATTTAACAGGAAAAGCAACTTAACCTTGTAATTCCTCAGGAGCCTGCACAACATGATCATATAATAAAGTTTACATTTTAAAATATTTTTTAAAATTTTTGCCTCAAGTGGTGAAACAAGTTTGCTGTTCCCATTTTCAGCGGCAACATTTTTCTTGCATATCGTGTTATTGTGTTATATTGGAGGTTATTAAAGAAACTCCCTTTTTAAGTACTAAAGTGACATACTGCTCTCGCTCTCAGACATGTCTGGACTTTGTTGTCATCGTCGTGTGTGCTAGGCAACGTAAACGTATGGCGTCGTTTTATCAATTTATATCACATTACCATGATGTGACTGTTTTTTTTGTTTTTGTTTTTAACAAGGATATCCATGGATGATGTGATTTTTGGCATACCACTGACTTTTGTCAACCAAACCAAAGATGGAGTCCTACATTGCAGGATCGCCTGCAAAAAACATCCTGAAGCACTCTTTTGTTGTTTTTTTGTTGTTGTTGTTGTTTTTTAATTAATATCATGCATTCTTTGTATTTTTTTTGTTTAATAATACTTGGAAAATGACTTTTGATGCCTTATTGTCACCTTCTGGTGGAAGCAACGTTATAGATTCAGGTACAACCAAGGGACAAATGCATATTTAAAAATGTATAAAAATGTTCCACAGCAGGCACAAACTGTGCAGTTTTCCCAGCAGTAACAACTGTACTTGATTATATAATTGCCTCTCCACCTTAAATAAGTCACTTTACATGCCCTGAAGATGAGTTCTTCACTTGGTCCTCGGTGGTGTAAATACATTTAAATCAACATGAATAATTGCATGTAACTGAAATAGCTCACACACATTCAAACGCCACCTTTTTAGGCTTGTGTGAAGTGTAATTATGATGCTCTGGAAGGCGTGTAAAATTGCAATATTACAGTTTTATTAACTCCACCTAATACTTGACCCATCTGATGATTACAGTAATAACTCTATCTATTATATAGCTGTATCTGTGTATCCCCAAGTACAACTGAAAGGCCACAGGTTTGAGCTCCGACAGAACTCAATATTTTATACGACTCTACACGCCTACCAGCTCATGCATTGTAATTCACTCTGTATTGGAGTGTCACTTGAATGCCCACAGTATAAATAATGTGTGCGGGGAAACGGCACTGCTACAGCTGGAGCTTTCTTTCCCCCAGAATTATTTAACTATGACCCAGTTCTGTGGACACTGCAGCAGTCTCGTTAACATTAAACCGTTTCAGAGGCACATTCGCTGAAATGGCTGTTTCACGCCAAAACAAGATGGGTATCATTTTGTAAAAGAATGACACCTACGCTGACAGAATGATTGCTCGTGTCAAAGTTAAAATGGTACTATTAAATATTGCAGAAGTTGACTTTTTTTTTTTTTTTGTCTCGGTCGGCTCGCGGGAACAGAAACAGTTTGGTGGTGAAGCCTGAGAGGTAAATATCGAGTTTAAAATAAAGGGGGGGAAAAAGTGCCGTATATCAGGCTGTTTCTAAATGAAATCTTCCGTGTAGGTGTGTGATAATGTGTCTTTGAAATCATGTTGCCCCCACCGAGAAAGTAGGTACCATTTTAATATGAAAGCGCTGAGACTCTGTGGCTGCCTCTTGGGATGTGGTTTTTGAGACACTGGCACAATTCAGCAGGGCAACCAAAGCCGCTCCATCACTGTCTTTTTTTTTTACCAGGTTCTCTGTGCATGCATTGCCCTATTTTTGCACTGTGCATATCCGTATGTACAGTGTACATACACTCTGTTTGTTTTCAGATGTGGGATACATAACACTGCTGGCTTCATCAGTCTGTTCAAATGATGGCAATCTTTCATTTCGGCATGAGTCACTTTTTTTCATGGTTTCCTTCACACCCACGGCATTGGGTGCATGCGTGGGATAAAGTACTCTGAAGGAGATTTTAACAGTATATCAGTTGACAAACAATGCATGAGGTCAAAGCTTTATTGTCATTGTTGCTATATTTCAACAGCTGCTTTAATAATAAGAGTTGCTGCTTACTATATTTAAACATGGGAAGGATAAAAACCTACCAGACTTGAATTTGCCCAAACTTCTTTTTAAGGTCATCTATTTGGGCCATTTTAGACGCTTCCTTAAATCCCACAATGCACCTAAAACTTAAGCAAACGTTCATGTGTATAGCCAGGACTTTTTGAATGTACCTTGTATTGAACTCTATGCTAAACGACAGCTAGTGCCACCCAATGTTCCCCTTCTAGACAGCCCTGTGCATAAATTCATTGAACTGCTGGACTCGTGTTGTCATTTAAGGTCAACTCAGGACCTGTTGGCAACAGTTGCTGCTAAATGTTGTCGAAGTACATTGACATTCCTTTGCTGGTTGCCTTATTGCTGCTAGTCTCTTCCTGTGTGAACGCTGCTTTATTGATGGATTTTGTTGCTTTCTGATGCTGCAGGGATAATAAACCTGAACTAACTGACCTCTACTCCAGTTAACACGCTCTGTGATATTTTCAGGCTTGGTTACTGAGTGTGTTAGAAAGTCAGATGCTAAAAGTTGTAATCTGGTGGTGCCTGTCTGTTTATGTGACTGCATGCATTCAGTTTATGCTGCGCTAAAAGTAAAAATGTGATTTCATCCAACTTGGATTCTAATCACGACTTTTTATGTGTGACCGTGTGCCCTGCACAAGCTGTGCATGTCTGAATTCTTAAACGTTTATATAATTGTACAATAAGAAGAACAAATTTGAGTTCTTTTGAAAAAAATCACCATTAACTCTGGGTACATATTTCTAAAATTTATCTAACATTTAATTGTTACGTTGAATAAATGAGTGATTTAATCATTAATTTTTCATTTTATGTTCTCTAGGAGCACATCCTGCCCAAACCCCGCGCTTACTACCGCGTTGACCAATCGGCTGAGCCCGACGTGTGGCTGGATGCTGTGCAGGTTTGGGAGGTGAAGTGCGCTGACCTCTCGCTGTCTCCGGTCTACAAAGCTGCAATGGGAATGGTCAGTGCAGTGTCTTAATCCGCCCCCTGTGTGTTTCCACTGATAAACTCTGCCTGTTATGCTCTGTTGCCTACAGTGAAAAGTCATAATTAGTGCCTCTTAATTGAGTTATTAGAAATGTTGTAAAAGCGTCCGGTTTTAATAGAACAGATACTTGTTTATTACCCTTGGTTTGGCTGCATGTTAGACGCAGAGTCCCTCAGCGCAAATAAAAAAGCTTTGCCAGAATTCAGCTCCCGTTTTAACAACAGGCAAAGTAAAAACAACACGGGGATGGATAAAACATTACCATTAATTTAAAAAAAAATCTGGTTTTAAGTTTGCCAGGTGTTGCATTTTGTGCTCAATAAACCTTCTTTACATCGTATTTTTAAACAGTTGAATATCAGATGTTTGGATGAGTAACCGAAAAGAGGATTAGCGGTATCAATTCTTTTAATGCTGTGATCCTCCAGGTTGGTTTTGACAGGTAATTTGTAAGATTACCCTGAGGCTTCACACATAATGTGGCTACAGCTTTCTGCGATAGTCGGTAGCCTGAAAAAGAGTGTATGTTTTCTGAGAAATTATAGCTGTGCAATTTGATGTAGCTAAAAGTGCTATGTGGATTTGCTAATGATGCTCATCCCCTCCGTGTACGTGAACAGCTCAGGTACTTAAGAACAAAATGGTCATCATGCTTTGCTGGGACTCTCGCTAATTCATGTGCTGTTATGGTGGTCTAAGGCATTTTCCCAACTTTTCAAAAGCCCAAATTTCAAGGCACAGCTTTATTCATGTCTATGCAAATAGCCTGTGTTCGTCACTAGCATTGCCTTGCTTGGATTTAAGTATTTACACCCCTGCTAATCATAATTTTCCTATCAAAGTTTAATATTAGGTTATAATTCACATGGACAGAAACTGCACATTAATAATGTTGTCTGCAGGATTACTGCAACTTTTACCAGAAGCTTTAAAGATTCAATTGATAAGTCATATTATTATCAATGTTGTATAGTTACTAATTACATTTGACCCCCCCCCACACACACACACACAAATAAATTTATGCAAAAACTTTCACATTTGATAAACTGTAACTACAGCTCTGAAAAGTCTTAAACGCACCCTTCACATTCAATATAACTGCATTTTCAAGCAGCCTTGGTTGTTCTGAAAAAGAAAATGACCAATACAATTTCTACAGCCAGTAAAATACTCAACAAGGCAAATAATTCAGAGGTTTTTGGAACCGGACTAGAAAGAGTTGGATATTTCCAAACCTTGAACAAGCAGGGCTTGAATATCTTTCAGTGCATGTTAGTCAATAAACACGTGGGGGTACGTTAGAAGTAACAACAAATGATAACCCAGTGTCACAGGTTGTTCGCTGGTTTCAATTATAATTCTTGTGATCTGCTCTTCTCAGGTGGATCCGGAGAAGGGCATTTCTCTGAGGTTCCCTCGCTTCCTTAGGATTAGAGACGACAAGAAGCCCGAGGACGCCACGGCCGCAACTCAGGTACATTAGATCAGTACTGGTCCCCCCTCCACCAATGAATACGACACCAGCTGCACACTCACATGTAAAACAATGTCACATCGACCTCTTATAGGACTAGAAAATATGAAGGATCATGAGGTCAAAGAAGGAAGATCATGACCTAGTAAAATTCACTCATATGTTTGTTTGACCGGGTTGTATAGAAAAGCATCATCATCACAATGGTCGCTTCACAAGAGCTGTCCTGTAAAATTTCATGGGTGAACAGCACTCCAAGGACAGTCTGTTTTTATATACAGGAATTGGTTTATGTAATGGTCTCCTGCTGCATGTCGAACAAAGCTGTATTACAGTCAGTTAAAGCAGCGCCTCGTGGTTTAGTGGTGGGCTCGGAGCAATATATTGTGAGGCAGCAAACTCATGATTTGTACTGTACAGTAGAGATCTGCAGGACAGTCGTACGCCCAGAAAAACAACTTTAAGTAGACAACCCCAAGCTCACCAGGACGAACCATTAATCCTGTTATTCTAGTCTAACGGTGGATTTGTGTTTCACGTGACTCGCAGAATGTTTTGCCAGAACACAAGTCGAGTTTCAGCTAAGGTGTGTTTTTTGTTTTTGTTTCTATGTTTCATGCCATGTTGATGTCTGCCTGCCTCTGAATGACCTGACCGCTGACCCATGAGCATATCAAATTTTTATCACTATTCTGACCGAAGATACAGGACTGTATATGGACTGTATACTTTATACAGTAAATGTCATGTACATACAAATGTTAGGTTTTTTTTGGCGGGGAGCTTTTGAGTCACGTGCATCATCGCTTCAGTTTCTGTCAAAGTATATTACCAAGTATACTGTTAGTTTGTTTTGTTTTTTTCGCTAGGTTGTAGTATTAGTGAAATAATGGTAAATATTGATATATATTGGAATATTACCATAAAATACTGCAACTTGTACTTACCTATTTTATGCCGTAGGGCAAACACTGCCAAATATTTCTTCTTTAATCCCTCAATCACTTTGCTTTATAGTCCAAAATGATCTCCAGGCCTATGTCTGTTCATTTTACTGATGCATCACATATGTATGCCAAAAAAATACATGCAAATTTGACCTGTTTAAGAAATTACCAGTTATGGTCTTCCTGCTACAAAAGTGGATGCTCATATTAAAAATGACCATTCATTGTCTTCCGCTTATCTTTGTCAGGGTCACGGGGGGGGTGGAGCCTATCCCAGCTACCATAGGGCGAGAGGCAGGGTACACCCTGGGCAGGTCGCCAGTCTGTCGCAGGGCTAACACATGACCAAATTATTTAAAAATATTGAATTCAGTCTATATACAAGCAATCAGCTTAAAGCTCTATTCTTAAACCTCTGCTTTAGACTGTTTTCTTTCTACGCTTGCGTTTGTTTTCTGTCATATAAAGCCGATATGACCTACCTGTTCTTCAGAACTTGTGTTTTTGCGAAGGTCTCCAGTCAGAATAAAGCTCAGTTAAAGGCAGGGAGCTAAAACAGCTAATTTCAGACACCAGGTGAGCCCAGTAATACAAATATAGATTTGGATGTAAGTAAAGCAAAGATGTGTTTTCATGCTCTTTTCACACTTTCAGCTGTACTTCAATTACATGACACATGGAAAGAAATGTCCAAAGTAGGCATGAAGGTGGTTTTTTTTATTTACTGCCATGTCTGTTGGGCCTACGTGTCAAATAGAACATGTTGTAAAAGAGTCTTTTTATGTTATTGATACTCTGAGACCAGAAGTCTCCACTTCTGTGTTAACATGCGCCAGGATTTCTTTGTGATGCCAGAAACTCGTAGTGAAGTTTCCATGTTTATTGCTTTCTGTATTCTCGGAGTTTTGTTTTGTGAAGGTTGCGTTCATGTATCATTCATAGCCCGTCTTATAGAACATCTTTCACCTGAAAACACATTGAACATTGATATTCTTTTTTTCTCCCGCTGTTGACCATGTTTTCTGATTCACGCCGTGATAAAAAGAGATCCCCTACGTTCAAAACCGTTTGACTCTAACAAGTCAACAAAATGAAACGAGATTTTTAAAGTTTGATTTCCCGCTAAACATTTTACGACACGCTTTCTTGCATCATGCATGGCCCTTAGATGCATCAGCTCTGAAGCCCATGCCGCACCTCTCTGGGAAAATCCATGTCAGGTTCATTGTAGTATAACACCACCTGCGCACAAACTTGTGTAGCATTTCTGAAGACTGAACTACAATAAAATGTTAATATTCACTGAGCTGAATCGATGCCCTTCTGTTACTTATTGAGCGTAGATATAGGCGTTTACGGCAGGGAACAGAGTCGGAACATCAGCAGCATTAAAATGATGCTTCTATCAGTTATCATCAGTGCAGATGCACACACACGCTCGTTAGCACAGCGCGTCGGTTCACATTGCCTGACGTAGCGCGCGATTTAAATAAAACTTAACCTCATTCGAGTCGGTGGGAATTAAGAAAACATGAAGACGAGCCAAATCATGTTGGATGCAACCACTTTTGGGCTGAGAATCAAAGCTTTACCTTGATCCTGCGGAGGAGAAATAATGTGATGTTTCATTGTTTTCCATCCTCACTGTGCCACCCTGCTGTACTGGTACTGATACTGCTGATTCTGGGTGGGCCTGCTGTTCACGCATTATTCATTGTCCCGCCTTCCTCCTCCCTCGCCCCCGAACTCCGATGAGCCCAAGTGAAAGTGAACACAGCCCCCGTCTCGCACTCAGCAGCTGGGACTCACCGACATCAAAGCCCAGCGTATGAATAATCAAACTGATATTTTTAGCTTCTCCTCTTCATGTTTCTGACCTCACTTCATGATAGTCTCTCCCCTCATTCCCTCCCTCCGCCCTGATTCCCCTCTTTCTCGGTAACCGTCTCGTCTCCCCTGTTCTCCCTAAACATCTCTCTCCCTCTCAATCTCTGCAGATTGCCGAGTTGTACAAGAAGCAGCAGCAGATTCAGAACCAGGGGGATAAAGCTGACCCAGAGGACTACTACTGATCGTCTGTAGTCATCAGCAGGGAATAATAAATAATTGAATTTTCAGTCTTGTAATTGTAAATAGCTTCTTTCTTTCTTTGTGTGCTGTTGAATCAAAATAAAGGCACGTGCCTATTTTAAGCGTCCTGTGATATGTCATTGATTTGTTGAGGCTGCTCCTTTTTACTTACTTTGATTTCCTTTAGAGAGTCAAAATTGCATAAACATCTCACCACACGCGATGCACATAAATTCCTAAATCCTGCATCAATTCAACAGTTACAGCATACCTGCCGGTATCAGATCCCTATCAGAAATTCACTCTGCACGGCCGCCAAGTAAACCCAGAAAAATACAGTTTGCATGCAAATATTTTTTTTAGACTGTCCTTATTTCTCCCCAAAAAGGCAACAGCAAAGTGTGTGTGGGAATAATAGTACGAGCCAAAGAGATTGCCAACTGCCTGAAACGTTATTAGTAGCTGATGATGCCGGAGCTGACAGTTGCTCAAACAGCAGGACAAAAGCGAAGCACTCACAGCTTGCATTAGGTGATGGAAATCCACTAACTGTCCAGCATGAATCAATCACAGATGTGTGGAAGGAGAGTCGCAGCGGTTTGAGAGCCAAGGATGGGTGATTATGACGTGGAGAAAGAGGATTGTGAGTTTTCTGCACAGTGATTCCATGTGCGAGGCAGCGCGTGCGCGCAGAGATTGGACGACTTTGGTATTTGTGCTTTTTGTCTGTGTGAGCTGTGAGCACCTCAGAATCTCTTTTAATGCTAAACAGACTGAATGAGTGGGAAATATTTTGACATTGACAGACGCTCGCTGCTTGAGAGATATGTTTTGCGAGTCACACATCATGCAAGGGCAACAGAGCCGCAATAAGAACGGAGGGGGAAAACTGTTGAACTGCAAATAAGCTCTTGTATCTGTAAGCATCTTGGCAGCAGTGCTTACTGACTAAGCCACAGTATTGGCTCTAGGGGTGGTAATGTCAATCCTCCATAAACTTCCATTCAACAGTCATCTCAGGGCATTTTACATTGTAAGGAAAAGGTAAAGAAACATACTCGACATCGACAGGGTGGGGGGATGGCAGGAATATAAACTGCATATACTAGTGCTTTTAAAATATATACATATATATATATATAGAGAGAGAGAGAGAGCAATAGAAACATAGAGAGAGATTTATAGATATATAAATACAATTTTCAAAACTGAATTCAAAAGAGAACTTTTTATGTATTCGCTATGACTCTCCTCCAGCATGGTTCTGCTGGAGGTTTCTTCCTGTTAAAATGGAGTTTTTCCTTCCCGCTGTCATCAAGGACTCATCTAATTGTTTTGGCTTCTGATATGATTGTAGGGTCTTTACAATAACAAGCACCCCGAGGTGACTGCTGTGTTATTTGACACAATATAAATAAAACTGAATTGAATTTACGACTTGTAGTCTATGAAAATCAGAAATTCAGGCATTAAAATTATTTTAGGGTTAGGGTTTGTTTTTTTTCTGGACACTGTAGAAATGTCCAGTAATAAAAATATTTATATTTTTTATAGCCAATAGTTAGTTGGGGCTTTGTTTTAACATGAATTACTGCGTCAGTGTGACGTGGCATGTCGTTGATCAGCTTGTAGCTCTGCTGAGATGTTATTAAATCCCAGGCTGCTTTGATAGCGACCTTCAGCTCTTCTCTGTTTTTGCCTCGGGTGTTTCTCTTCTTCTTCTTCGGGCGACTTGGTTAGCTAATTTAAAGGTATTAGTATGGTCAGCAAACAATTGGATGGTAGTTTTGGCACCTTGGGCAACTCTCCATAAAGCTTTTCAGCAGATGGAAGCATGAAGTGTTATAATATGCTCTGTTAGACAGTTGCGTTGACATAGTGCACCAGCACCTGCCACTAGACTTCAGACACCTTGGATCCAGTGCCTCATCAGTCTTCCTCCAGACACCGGGGCCTTGTTTTCCATATGTAACACAGTATATTTTTGCCTGGAAAATGGTCTCTGGAGCACTGAGCAACAGTCCAGTCCTTTTCCTCCTTATCCCAGATAAGACTTCTGACACTGTGTGTGGTTCAGCAGTAGCTTTAGATTAGGAAAGCAAAGGTTGAAGTTCCTTTCCTGAAGATGTCTGAGGCTGGTGGCTCTTGATGCACTCACATCAGCCTGAGACCGGCTTTTAACTCAATGTTTCATGACGATCCTCTCAAGCCTGCAGTCGTCCCTTTGCCGGTGCAACTTTTTCTCACCACACTTTTTCCTTCCAGTCAACTTTCCACTAATATGCTTCCATAAAGCACTGCCACCAGCAAGCCTTTTCACCAGTGCACTTCTGTGGCATACCCTCCTTATGACTGACAGCTCAACGTCACATGATCACAGAGTGTCTTTGTTTTCTCATTCAGATCCATCCCTCACTTGTTGGTTTCAAGCCCCAAGATGCCAAGGCCTCACAGTGAGACCTTACTAACCAAAGGGTGACATCATGATGGCCAGATTATATATACAGTCTGATGTACAAAACCAGACCCAGGGGAAACCACCATCTGTCTCTGCTTGTTCGTGGAGGGGGGGGGGACAGAGAAGAAGAGGTGAACAAAGAGAAAAAGAGCATAACAACAAACAATATAATAAACAGGGAGCAGTTTCAGGGGCCATTAGCTTCAGATTACCAAAGGGGACACAAAGTTGATTATATGCAGTAGTGGCATATAAATACAGGCCCACCAGCAGCTTGAGCTTGTAGAAGCATGACTAAAGGATGGTTCAGTTCCAAGAAGGAAAGTTTGAAGGTAAATCTTAAAAGTAGAGAGGGCACTTGTATTCAAAACCTGGAAACTGATTCCACAGAAGATGGGCCAGATCGCTGGAGGCTCTTCCTCTGAAGTACGCTACGCATGTGGTCCAGAATAAAATGTCTCAACAGATTAGGATTGATGGCTTTAAAATCTGCAGGAAATTAGAACGATTTTGACTTTGTCATTATCACTCTAAGAAAAAAACATCACACTATATCACAATATTAGTTCAGTATCTAAAAAGCATCGACAGCTTTACTTGTGTAAAGTGCAAAGTGAGAATGCCTCTAACCGTAACTGCTCAGTTTTCATCTACCTAATAAGCAGGTGATCACTGTGCGGGAGGAAGCCAGAGGACATGCAAACGCTACACAAATGTGTCCCAGTGGATTCAAACCCAGACCCTTTGGTGCGTGGGGCAGTGCAGACCTCTGTATCACGCTGTTGCTCAGCCCCCCCGCCCCCATTGACTTTACCTGTTTTGCTGCTAATTAAAGCTCTACCGCTGTTGGATAGATTGTTGTGAAATTAGGTTCATTTTCCCTTAATGATGAACTGTAATCACTTCATTGACAATGCTACTTTTCATCTTCTCTGAATTTGAATTTCCAATGTGTTTTATGACTGAGGAAAAAAAAAATTCATTACCCTCAGCTGCACTTTTAATTAGCACACCTTTCGGTCTGTAATGATGAACATATTAAGCATTATACCTGCCTGCTTACCGGCATGCAGACTTCATCTAGCTAAAAGCACCACTGTGCACGCTCACAGCTTCTAGCATAGACTTGGAAAATTGTGCCAGTTGTGCAGCATCTCACGCAGCATGTGGCACACTATTGTCAGTGTATTTACATGCAGAGTGGTTTATATTTCCCATAGTCGAAAGCTCTTGAGATCGCTATTTGTTATGCTTTCTCTGCATGCAAGTATGCATACTGCACGGCTGGTGGTTTGCCTATTATTTGTGCGTGTGGGCTGTGTCCTGTGTCTGCTGAGGGGGAGTTTGAGAAGGACACCATTGTGGCTGAATAATCATGGAAATTCCAGATCCAGATTTGCCTGCCTGTTTTGTCTTCTGTTTATCTGCAGCACATTTTTTTCCCCTCCTATTTTATACGCTGTCTTCCTTTTGCTCGTGTAAAGACTGAAATGTTTTAGTGTATTTTCTGCTTTAAATGTGTCGTCTCTCCAGCACGCAGCTTTGAGAAAATCTGAAGCGCGTATTGAATATCATCATCACATCTCATCTTCAAGAAAAAAAAAACAAAAAGTAAGAACAAGGGCTTGCTGGTGTTACTGAAATCTGAATTTCAACCAGCAGTCTTCAGCTGTGCTGTTGCTTTAGAAATGAGCTTTAAACATCCAGTCTGAGGGAAAAAGTCCCAAATGGGAATGGTGCAGGCAGCAGAGTGTGAAATATTGAGAAAGAAAACATGTAATTAATTTAATTCTATATTGTGTGTGCTGTATGATATTGTCCATTGTTGTGGGTAACTGAAGGTTGACGCGGAGAGTGTCTAATTTGTGTCATTGAGTGAGCGGAGAGGAAGTGATCAAATCTCCTTGGATTGCTGTTGGGTCTAAGTGCCTGCACGCTGACACTGTTCTGCATTTGTTCCCTTTTTTCTGCACGTCTGAATGAGGCTGTTTTTGTCATCTTTCCATGAACACGTGTGTGTGTGTATGTGTGTGTGCGTGCGCCTGGTTAACTGCCCGTGTATTTGTGTCACTGATGTTTACCGAGGGGGGTAGCTGGCACGCATCGAACGCCTGCAGGGCATTGCAGCACAGCGGCCTCCATCTCTCCACCGAGGTCTCAGCCCATGTTCAAACAGCTGTGCTGTTAGTTCACATCAAGTCACCCGTTCAGACTGGACCCAGGGGGCAGTTGCTGCAGACCTACCTGCTCACCGCCTCTGTTGAACTGTTTATCCACATGTTAAGAAGTGACTGGAGGCTCTTGGATGTGAAGCATGATTTGAAAGGAGAAAGGATCTCTAGGCTTGATGCACATGAACGGCAAGCTGAAGATTGCTCCTGTGTGTTGAAACTGTCCCTGCTGTGTTCCTCTTTACACTTTCAGGAAGTGTACCCTAAAGCCAGGATTATGGATTACCTCCAAGTGCATGGAGGGGGGGGGGCATCTATAAAAAATGCCAGGTTTCACCTTTCTCTGTCCTTTTGTGTCCCTCTCTCTTTCCCCACCCCATTCTCCCACATAAGCTATCTGTCTTGTTCACAATAGCGCTTTCTCCACCCTGAGAACAATGTGTTTGTTCTTCTCCACCTCCTTGCCTTCCCTCCATCCCTTTCTATCCCTCCGTCCATTTGTTTGGTGCTCTCTGTGACATCCCTGCCATGCCAGGCCACGAGGGAGAGCGGGAGGGACAGTCCCTGCCATTGTCCCTGGCCGAACCCACGGCATATCAATAGTGTTTTTCTTGAGCTTGAGCGCCCAGCGTTGGCCAGTAACCTTTCGGATTTGATGATGTCAGGCCCCCTCTGTTTTAGGCCCTTTATATGATTTCCCTCGTCCTCCAGTCTCCACTCTAACAGGGTATTAGCTCCTCAACACCAGAGACAGTGCAGAATTGTGCGCGCAGTGTGACTCATCAGTGCACTTCATCAGCTCATTTTAACTAATGCGAGTTGGGTTTAACTGTGCCAACAAATCCTTGAAATTAAACCACAAACAGTGGCGTTGGTAATTGTCTTCCAGTGCTTTTTCTTTTCTGACACGCCATGACAAATCACTGCTGTGCTTAAATTATTTAGATTTAAGCACAAAAACAGACCTAATTAGGGGAAAAGTTTAGCAGCGACATCTCTCATGGTTCAGCAGCATCTTCAAAATCAGATATTTGTTGACTGACCCTACAACACCGCCTACACCCACACTCAGTCATTCTGTGCTCAAAGTGGACAGGGGTCATAATTTCTGCTGGTGCTTGACCTGGTTTTGAATGTAAACATATGTTGTTTATGGAAACTGTACCCCCCCCCCCCAAGTGGCAT
>VOQK01027158.1:26603-39535 GCA_015052645.1 Benitochromis conjunctus
CAGCTGAGATGGTTTCATCCGCACAGTCGCTAAAGCCTGAGGTACTTTGCGTATTCAGTCATCTCTAATAACACCAATTGATGTGAAGCCTTGTCCACCTCAATATGACTAAAGTGCAGCTGAGGACTTGTGTATAATTTTCCGGAAAAAAAAAAAAGAAGTTAAAATTGGTCTACAGATCGAGTTTTCCCCGCGTGTTCCCCACTGGTACCTCTTTCCCCTCTCCTCTACCTCTCCTCTCTGTATAATTTAGCAGCAGATGAGCTCTCCCTCTCCTGCATTAGTGTGCTATATCACTGCCAGCTAAAGGAATGGAGGCCTTCGCTCTATACGTGATACAGTTTCTGCCTGCCAAGCTCAGCCGCTGCCGCTGCCACCATCGCTTGGTGCTGACGAGTTTGGGTGCTTGCCACATTCTGCACCTGCCAGACTCATAAAGAATCCCCCTGTTTCTCTGGGGCCTGAAGGCAGGATCTGCAATAATTGTTAGGGATGTCGCGATTTAGACATTCAAGCCAAAGCTTAGACAGTTGATGGCGCCAACAAGTTGGCAGATGGTCCATTTTGTTCAGCTGATCCGTCAGGGGGGTATCTGAGGTGTTAAGATGAACGAGTGGCTGTCACAAGTGGCAAAAAAAAAATGTACGCCGTCGTCTCAAACGTGAGAGAAAGTTGATCTGATGCTCGGCGCTTTGCTGCTCTCTTGGCTTTGTGCTACCTTGCAAAATGACAGCCTTGATTTTTATCCCAGAAAACTTGGATAAGTGAGCTCAGTGTAATAATGACGCGAAGTGGGTAAAGTGGACGTCCTTGTCAAGTGCCAGCTCTTCTCACTCATCATATACAAATTCTAAAGAGAGGTAGCAGGACTTGAATCAAGGTTGATATGATTTACACTTCAGTGTTGAGTGTATCCAGCTTGTGTGTTTGCTGAAGCTAGAGGAGAACTACTAATTTGAGCATGTATTCACTACGACTATGCCAGCGGCTAAATGAATCCATATTCATGACGGGTGACAAAATGATCGAATGAAACCTCCAGAAATCCGACTTTTTTTTTTATTTTTATTTCACTCTCGTTCACACCGTTGCTCTCCTTCTCATATTTTCCTCACCCTGCGCCCGTATCTTGCCGCTGCCTCACTTTCACGTCTGTGCTTCTTGTCTTGTCCTCATATCAACCCATCTATATATAGCATGTCTCTCCCTACACTCTACTGCTGTCTGTGCTACTGGAAAAGTGAGGAGTGGGCGCTGCAATTTCAATACGCAGCTTTGTCTGGGCAGGGAAAAAGAAAGGGAGAGGAAGAAAGCCCCATTGACAGACAGGCAAACACCAGTCAGGCCCTGTCCACTCTCTCTCCTTTGTGTCCAAGCGCGAGACGTCAGCAAATGACAGGAATCTGAAGAGGGGGAGGAATGAGAGAAAAGAGTTGGTGCATTGTTTGGGCCACGGGGTGAAAGTGCAAGGAGAGGAGAATGAGGGGTGAGGCATGGGGATGGAGGAGAGGGCCCTGGACTGACCTCTCTGCAGGATCTCCTCCCTTGGTGTAAACAGAAACCAGCCTCCCATCTTTCTCCATGTTATACTAACATGCGAGCAGTGATCACATACAGAGCAGCCGCATATGGTCTCGAGTCCCTGTCACACGCCTTTACCTGCACCTACACACTAAGTGTTAATTAGCATTTCCTGTCAGCTCAGTCATATCAAGGCGAGGGTTTAATGTGACACATTGCATTCATCGTTCTGTAATGTCCCACATAGTTCGCAAATTTGCCCCTAGTTGCCTATTGTTTATCCAATTAATTCACCAACTACTGTACAGCGCAGGTGTCTGTCACCTGCCTTTCTTTTCCACTTCAAAAGATAACATGCACTCATTTATTTCAGAGAGTGAAATGGAGAGAGCCGGGAAGGAGGGGTGTGTGGGGAGAGGAGGAATGGGCCGGGCTGAGGCCTGAACGAGGGGTGTGGTTGGGTATAAAACATGGGACAGTGGGTTTTCTGTTGTTGTCCTGTTTTGAAGCCCTCTGTCCTGGCATCCTGCACCCCTCCACTCTCTTTTACCTCTTTCTTTCTCCTCCATCCACTCACGCTCCCTCCAGAGAGGGACTCTTCCTCGACCGACTCCCGTCGGGTGTGCAGCATCAGTCTTTTGGGAGCTCCGTAGAAGCCAGAGACCATGCTGACGTTTTTGGCGCTGACGTCGGTTGCCCTCCTGGGAATAGGTAAAAAAAAAAAAAAATGGAGGGGGGAAAATGAGAAAATACATCTTCTTTTAAAGTTTTAATTTCATTTTTGAGGACTTATCTAACAAAAAAAAGCTCACACTTAATTTCTTAAGTGAAGATGTAGAATTGATCTTTCTACTGATGTGAGGCTGAATGTTAAATGAGGATATGGCAAAGTGGGTTTTTGTGTGTTTTGTGCTACCTGAAAACTAATGAACTCGATGACAATGAAAAAGGTTTAATAGCTTTGATACTGAATTAATCTCAGAGTGCACTCTAATACCTCCCACTACACTGGATTAAAACTTAGCTAAAGCATTTTAATTGATATGTTGGCATTTGCTGTATTGATTTAATCTAAAAGGCCAATAGTATGCCTGTAGAGGATACAGTGTCTTTTTGCACGCATTCCAGTAAATGGGTCAGCACTGTCCATCTGTGCTTCTCTCTCGAAGCAGGTGTCTCCAAGCTTGCAAAGTTAAAGAGCAGCAGTATTACGACTTTGTAACTGAGGGTTTTTGCTCTCGAGGAGGCAGCTTTCTAAACTCCCTCCTGTCAGATGTTTTGTCAGAATTTTAATTAAAAACGTCAAGCGTGATTTCATTGACAAGTTTTGCGGGGGTTGGCGATCGCTCAAGGATGTGCACAGTGAAAGCTGCGAACTTTACTCCCTGGGTGCTGAAAACTCCAGAGTGCTTAAGGGCATTCGTGTTGATACAGCAGTGAGAATACTGTGACTCGTTGGTGGCGCGGTCCAAGGGAAAGCGAACAATACAAAAAAATGATACTGCTCAGCAGCGAGGCTGTGCAGCTCCAAGGGGCTTTTGGTAGTTGTTTGAGATGCTGAGTGCATTTTTTTGAGGAAGTTAAAATATTGATTTTTGCAGCCAAGACTGAATTAACATAGATCATTAAATATTATTCAAGCATAAACCGTGCACATGATTAGGCCAATGTTATCCATATTAATGGAGAAAATGAAGCTCCCCCTTTTAGAGACAGCGCAAATATTTACTGAGTGCAACTCTGAATCAATGGCACATTTGACCCTGCTTAATGTGCAGTTTGTCCGTGACTATCTGGATGTATATGCACGTACCTGGGATTCATTTAGTAGATTTAAGGAGGAAAAAGGACGCTAAGAGAGGACTACTTTGTGTCTTTTGATAAAGGTTTGGGTATAAAAATATTCACAAATGTACTCAAGGTATTCTAAGAAACAGTGCATGTTGATTTTTTTTATACCAGCTCATACTAACAACTATATATATGAGTTTTTATATTTACAGATTTAGATTCCTGAACACAGTATGTAGTGAAGGTCAGCTCATAGTATCAAAAATAATATGAGCTCCCAGAATAATTTGTTCTTTCTCTGTGTCAATTAACCACTTAAACCTGGTTTGTGTCTCCCAGTGCCTGAGCAGTCCCAGGCCATAGTGATTTACACCGGCTGGGAGCGGCATGCCTTGGTGGGCTCCGACATCCGACTCTCCTGTTCTTTCTTCTCCTGGCGCTGGACTTCGGAGGACGTCACCTTCTCCTGGACATACAGGCCCGATGGTTCACGGGACGCCATCTCTGTAATGCTCAAATTCACGCACATATACACACTCTGCGCAAAATGAAACGTTGTGTATTTATAGGTCGGCTACTTTGAAAGAAACAAGCAATTCAAGTATAGTCACATCCAAGCTGTGCTTGATGAAACTCCAGTGGAAAGTCACAGAGCGTGGTATCTATAAAGTCATTGTTTCGCTGCCCACAACAGTGTTGTTTTCATCTGCGGCATGCAGCTGTTTCAGTAAAACATCTCTTGTCCACAATCAAAGAGCAGACAGCCAACGATAGCGTCTAGCTGTTGAAATAATAGAGCATTTGGCAGCTAAAGAGCCAGATGTAAATCACTAAGGCGTGCTGCAGCAGGAGAGCCTTCCCTCCTTTTTTCTTCTTATTTGCATGAATGACATTCTTGTGTTGTTTACTCCCACTGTTCTCACATCCACAAAGTCATGTATAAATATTTAGGAAGGAAGTACACAAGTCTGCTGCACTGACATTAATTTAGACTTGCCAACAATGTCTATATCTTCTGCCAAAAGACTTTTTTGTTTTCACCATCTCGGTGAAACGCGGGAAGCAAAGCAAGAAAACCGATAATAGGAAGAAGGTGTGGTTTTCTTTTGGAGGCCGTACGATATGATTTCTCTCGGGAGCTGTTCTTTAATCTTCGGATGTCTGTATTTTAAATGTCTTCCAAAATTCACAAAGTGATTTGTAGAGCGCTGTGGGAGCGTGGTTATCCAAAAACAAATCCATGTTTAATCCAGCAAATGCAGTACTGTGCATATCTGAAGTGTCATCACACACAAGTACTCGGTTTACTCTAACATCTGCACTAACTAAAAGAAACGTTCTCTCCTAATCTCCCCACTCCTCCCGCTGCATCACCTGCCTCCTGCTCTTTAATTTCACTCTCCCTGCCCTTATCATCCTGCCATCTCTCTAATCTCTCTATCTCCCCATCCTGACTGCGCCTCCCTCTGTCCACCTCCCTTAATCTCCTCCTCCACAGCTCTACCTTCTTTGTCCCTCCCCTCCTCTCTCATTATGTCCTTCCCTCACCTCCTTCGCCTTCATCTGTCTCCCGCGGTGGCCTCACTTTGAAACTAGATTTCTCTTCCTCTTTTATTTATTTTTTTCCTCACTTATCTTCAGTCGCTCATTTCTTTCCCTGGCTGGACAGATTTACGGTTTCATATCTCTATCTGTTGTCACGGTGCATTTGTCCCTTTAAAATGTCATACTTGATTTCTGACACGTTAATCACATGAAAGGTCCTCTTCTCTTCACATGGGACTTGGTACCAGCGACCGCAGGCCTCGGGTCTTTATTTATAGATGAAACCTTAAAAGCCACATTTGACCTTGACCTTGTAAAATCCAGAGCGTCACCCCGATTCTGCCACTGTGACCATTTAATGTTTAATAATCGATACTTGGTGACGGCATGTCATCATTTTAAAAGTCACGTCACTTCTTAAAGGAAGAAAAACTGGAAGTCCCGACAATATGCAGACATCTGAATGCAAAGCTCTCCTTTGTTTTCTACTTTTAAATTGATTTACATGTAAAACTACCTTTGACAGCACTCTGCAGTAAATAGTGCAGGTTCAGCTGGTCCAGCAGGAGTGAGATATACAAGCCTTCAATAAGCTGTAAGCTGCTCATTTACATTAACCTTTGTGTGCAGAGGACAAAAGATGTGCGCCAGAAACAGATCAAAAATACTAAGAAAAAGTGCTTTGTTCCCAGTAACAACATCATGGCTAACTGCAGTATCACAGTGATTAGTGTGCATCTGCTTAATTTAATACAGTGAAACAGGTAGCTAGCTCTCGCTCTGGGAGCTGTGGTGGTGGAATAAATCAAGAATGGGCTAATTTAATCAACCTACTGTTGTATTATTGGGAAAGATAAGAACCTCTAAATAGGGCAACCTAACAGGCACCACGTCTGCATCATAAACAGTAAACTGGCTAACTCTGTCAGTTAAAGTACCCATAGGCCACCGCTGTCAGGTAATCACTGTAGACTTGCTGCTGCAGTAATGACAGCACGCTGAAAGGACTTAATAATTAATAGGTTATAAATGCAAAACAATAGGCAGCTCATATGTTTCACTGGGATTTGGTCCACTCCGTGGAATTCCCCAAACCCCCTCAGTTATCAATTATCCACCATATATTAGTTATAAATGTTGTATATGTTTTTCGTGCGGCAGTAATTGGCGTCACATTTGTTACACCCCTCAGGAGCTGCTTTTGAATATTGTTTTCTGGCCTTCGTGCAAAGCTACTTGCCAGTTTTAAAAGCTGTGCCCTTTTTTTTCTCTAATGCTGCACGAGTGCCCCCTCGATAGGTGGTTTGTGCATCTCTACATTTTTTTATTAAATGCAAAAAATACCTGCACACAGATGGTGGCAAAATTGGTTATTGCAGGAACTCTGAGGTTTGATGTGCTGCATCCAAACGCAGCATTAGTCAGAGTGACAGTGTGTTGTCTGTCCTTTGTAGATCTTCCACTACACTGGTGGTGCTCCCTATGTTGACAACAAGGGTCCATTTAGAGACCGACTGGAGTTTGTGGGAAACCCAGGTCGCCGTGACGGATCCATCCTGCTCAAAAACCTGGATCTCAGCGACAACGGCACCTTCACCTGTGATGCCAAGAACCCCCCTGACATAGTGGGCCGGCCTTCCAGTGTCCGACTGCTGGTGTTTGAGAAAGGTGGGACGTCCTAAATTAAATTCCCCAGTATGTAAAGTGTAATGTCTGTATTGTCTTACATCTGTGTCTGCTTGCTAAATTCTTTTTTTCCATTGAAAGTCAACTGTTCTCATTTGTTTTAATCATTCGAAACTCTGAAATTAATCTCAGTTCTCGCTGTTCATCAGAATCAAGCGACCGTCTTCAAACCAGTCGTTGCTTTGCCTCATTTAGAATTCTTCGCACCTCCCGTTAAATGAAATCAATTACAATTTTATCTCTTTCTCCATTTGTGATTGCTATCACTGCCTCCCTTTCACTTCTCCTCTCCCCCTCCTTCTCATCTTCTCCTCCCATTTCTGTCTTCCATCTCCTACGCCATCGTCTTCCACTTTCTCCCTCAGCACCTCTCTCCATGGCTCTCTCTCTCTGATCTCACCTTTATTCTACCTTATCTCTCTGTCGCTTCATCTCCTTCTCTACCTCCACTGTGCTGGTATCTTTAATCTTTCATTCAACCTTTATTTTATCTTTTGCTTTACTTTTCTTTGCTGCTTTCATCTCTTATTCACTTTCCTTTTAGCTTTGTATACCCTTTCCTCTCCTACCAATTTCCTCCCACAAATGACAGCATCTTTCCTTTTCCCTCTCCTTTACTGTGTTTTTTTTTGTTGTTCTTTGCACGTTTTTTTCTTATGAACACTCCTGACTTCAACCTGGCACTTGCTTTCCACTGCCACTTTTCCATCTTTGTCCTTTTTGACCTTTCCTCATCTGCTATTTTCCTCTCCTCCACTCATAGTGCCCATCCAGGCTGGCGTGATCACAGGAGCTATCATCGGGGTGGTCCTGGGCCTGCTGGTGCTCATCGTGGTCATCTACTACCTGATGAGGTTCCTGGTGGCACGCCGAGTCTTCACCCTCAGTGTCAGGTCAGTGCCTGGCCTGTGGCCGGCGGCTCTCTGCCAGTCGGGTTTTTGCCAGGGACTGGAGCTGAAGCCGGAGCCCATCCCTGGCATGGACACCTGCGTGGCCAAGCTGGCATAGCTGCTGTGCCACGGTTTGATTTGGTTAGGTGTGCGGGGTTTAAAATTGAAGTTAGTCAGCTGTAAAGAGACAGATAATGATCTCTCGATTTAGATTTAATCTAAAAACAGTACTGCATAGGTCCAAGGCGAGATGATTAAAAGTAGTGAAGTGAAGGTTTCTGAGTGGATTATCTACTAGATCATGAAGATGACAGATTTATCATCTTGCTTATACCCTTCCAATCTTCCAGTCTTATGAGATCTTAACACATCTAGCACCTGGGGGCTGTGCTTGAGACAGAGCCAGTAGATTAAGTTGATGTTCTTTATGATAGCTGCCAGGCAATGCAGCCCTGTGACCACTGGAGGGAGAGATAGATTCGACATCCTGACATTGTCTTTCTTTTGTCCCCTCCAGCAAACATGGCAAGAAAAAGAAAGAGGGTTCACAGCAGAGACAGGCAAGTTTCCCCTTCTACTTATTTCACACGCCTCTCTTCCTCTTCTTCCTGCCTCCGCTCCTCTTCTTCCTCTGCCTCCTTCCAGCCCCACCACACACACACACACACACACACTCACACACACATCCAGCCGACAACACCAAAAGCAACAGATTGGTTTGCTGTCACATTCAGGCGCTAATAGTAAAATGATGTGCTTTTGGAGAGGTTACAATGGCATTCAGTGTTTGAGTATATGGGCTCAGGAAACATGTTGTCAGAGGGAATATTCATCTCCTCTGTTGCAGTGCAGCAACACAATAGCACACATCCAACATGACAGTGCATAACGGCACAGTTTCCTAATCGCATTCCCCCAATGCCAGTCCAACCAGCTCGAGTATGCCCTCACACTCAGCCGGCTCCTCCTCTCAGCAACATATCAACAACAAAATAACATGCCATTCAAAGCCGGGCCCGCTAACACTAATAACAGTGTTCAAGCTGTTAAAATTCTCGCGCCGTCTCAGCGTTCTTGGTGCTTTAAAGCCCACACCGTCCCACCTTTCTTTCTCGTGGTCCTCACCGCTGCTTCGGCTCCCTCGGGGGTGGGATGGGAGGGGTCCTAACAGTATGGTGCCAGTAAACAGCCACTGGGCAACAAAAAAAAAAAGAGGAAAAACTCAAACCAGTGACTGTGAAATGGCTGAGGCCAGGTTATGGCACTAATGCTATTGCTGTACTGAATGGGACTATGATTTGCTCGCAGTGGGGAAATGGACGGGAGCTGCTGATTTTGCTCACTGGGAGTCAAATGAAAATCACGGGGCCTATTATGGTCTGGGCTGTTATCAGTGGTTTTACGCTGCTGCACGCCAAGGATTTGGGGTATTTTTTTTCCCCCTTCTGTTCCTCATGGGAGTGTGATAGCCTCAAGAGGTGGATTAATCAGACATTTTGGTGGCTTGTATTCTTTTGTGCATACAAGGCACCAGGGCAAGTTCTGTTTGATTACTCTGTGGTGATGTGGGGGCTGGAGGGGTGTAATCGACTGTATGCTTTGCATGCTGATAATAATAAAAAAAAAGAGAGAGCGAGAGAGAGAGACAGAAGTCAAAGGATTTGAGTTCAAGGCGTTTTCAACAATCAAGACTCGGCTTTGAAATGAGAGACGTGTAAAGATATCCGTGGCGGGAGATCAAAGGTGTTATTGTAACAGCAAGTCATTTAGCCACAGGTAGAAGCAAACTGTAGAGCGGTGGCGGGCTCCGGAGTGCGCCATGTTGTCCCTGTAGCGTAAACCTAGAGGGCGACACTGGCAAGGACCGAGACTTCCTCCTACCTTAAACAAGTGCACTCATTCTCATCTCCCCGAAGCCCCGCTTCCTCCCTCTGTCTTCTTCTTTCCTTTCTACTGTCATATGATTGTCAGGTTATTCTTGAGCTGCAGTCAGTTGCTCTCAAGTGCCTGCGGCGGATGACAGTGCATATATGAATAAATAACTCGCCGCCAAAAGGACACTGAAATATTTGACAACGTTGTCATTTGCAGTTACTCTCCTGCAAGTCTCTGCTTGGATGAAAAATATACAGCAAAAACAGCTTTTCCATCCGAGCTCGCTCTCCAGTGTGTTTTGGCTTATTTATATATTTTGCTCCTCTGAGCTGCTTCTGGTCTTCTAGCTGCACCACACACAGAGAGGACTCGTGGGATTTTACAGTGCGCTCATAAGTGGCTGTTTGATCAAATAGCCCTTATTAGGAGGCTCTGCTGACACAACACAATTTTGCATCAGCATCGCCATCTTCGTTGCTCTTCTGTTTGCTGGGCTTGCACTACAAATCTCAAAAAACGGCTTTTGGGCAAGGAAGTGAACGACGGGGTGAGCGAGACAGAGAGACAAAGGAACCCTGTGGTGCCGGCTACTCCCCATTAGGTGGAGTTGTGGAAGAGGACTTTAACCCGCAGCCACACACATAAGAAAGCTCACAGGATTGAACACGCATACACACACACACACTGTACTGGAATGATAATTGAGTGCACTCAGTATCGATCTGAGCACACACAGACACACACAACCCACCCATTCTTTTCTCCACTCCCCAATTGCCTCACTTCACTCCACTCCCTCCCTCGCACACTCTCTCTCTCATTCAGATTCCTTTTATCCGGTCCCCTGTCTCCCTCTCTTCAGTCGCATCTTCCTCTTCTCTCCATGCCTTTGACTACCTTGCTGACCATGAGAAGCATCTATCTGTAACTCCTTCTTTGCTCTTTCATTTTTTTTTAACTCCCTCTCGCTCTCTCTGCCGATTGCCTCCTCACCCTCCTCTCCACACCCCACCGCCCTCTTCCTCTCTCCCGTTCCAGTTTCTCTCCTCTCCCTCCTCAGGTATTCTGGGTTCTGATCAGCTTTGGTTCCAGACAGAAAATCACTACCTCTCGCTCTTCATCTACCTCTCAATCTCCCTCCTCACCTGTCACCTTCTCTTTTTAGTATGCAGCACGGGACGCAGCCACTTACCTACCTATCTACCTCCCCGCCAGTCCCTCCTATTTTGCCACTGTACCCACGTTTCCTTTGAAGTGCGTGCAGCCCCTGTAACGAGGGTGGTACTGCGTTCTGCATAAGCAGGCTCGAGTGTGTTTACGAAGCAAGCCCGTCGTTAGCGTGGGAGCTATGGAAAACACCGCAGTGCAAAACTCGAGCCTATCGTGGGATGCATAATGGTAAACAATACAGTGATGTATGAGAGAATGTAAGCATGATCGAAGATAATGACACCGGACGGCCCTTGCAGCTTCCCTGTCGAGTTGGCTGCACTGTGTGTCTCAACTGCCGTCTGTGTGTGCAGCTTCTGCAGAGTACGTAATTAAAGAAGATAAATTTTCTAATGCAATCAGCGGGGTATTATTACTGGGAGCTTCAGTGGGTAGAAGCCGCCTCTGGTGTGCTTTCCACTGTTGACTAACCTCACGTATTAGAGCAGAAGTATTTCAGTCTCAGAGCCTCATATCCGGCATGCTTCCCTCTTCACTCTGTTCTCTGTAACACGACAACACTGTGCTGACCCGGGGTTCAAAAGGAATGGCATTATAAAAACCATTACATACGAGCAAAGTTTTATTAGGCTCCATCAAAGCATTATCATGCGTTTGTGATAGTTTTCAATAGGTTAACTCAGGGGTTAATGCACTGGAATACAGTTATTGTAAAGTTAAGTGTTGCCTTGACCTTATCTCCACTTGGTCAAGTCTTTCCTCCTGGATTTGTTGTGCTCAAATGAAGCAACACTTTACTTCATTTTCCCTCTCTCCTCCTCCTGCGTTTATAGATTTCTTATAGGAGATTTTTTTAGGAAAATACACAAACGATAAACAGAAGGACTGCCAGTGAAAATGTTAAGTTATATAAGCAGAAGCTAAATAAAGAGTTTGGCTCATTCAGGGTTAGGGTTAGATTGTGTTTTAGCCACAGGTTAAACAAGCGCACTCTCTATAAACTAGAGCATGTTACTTTTAAAACGCGAAGTGTACCTACCTCTCAGTTCTTCTGTTATGATGCATAATGTTAACTTAACCTTAACTGAAAGGGTAACCGGAGGCCTACAGGATGTTAAGAGATTAAGCAGGTCTGTCCCTGACCACAGCTACAGCAAAACAGTGTTGAAGATTTATAACAACTATTCCCCTGCACACTTAAGTTATTATTTATTCAGTAGCTCAGTTAGATACTTCAGAAATATTTAATTTTCTGTTGCCACTCTGACCCAGGATCTGCCCTTTCTAAATGTGATGGGACGCTGTGCCTCAAAGCGCAGCTACCCTGGAAATGATTTAATTTTTCTGTTCTTGGTGTTACTGTAAAAGTCTAAGATATGTAGCAGACACCTAGTATTTGATGGTCAAATGAAACGCGTCTGGAATTAAAAACATGTTTCATATTTAACAGGCTAACCCCCCAAGAGACTTTCTTTTGAAGAGGGTCATGCAAACATATTGCGTTTTCACCATTTATGCATTTGAACAATTGATACGCAAAAATACAAAAGCGAAAGACATAAAAACGGGGGGAAAAATACTGACAGTGTAATTATTAGTAAGTCAAAAAGTCTGAGGTAAAAAACCAAAAGCAGACTTGAAAGCAAAATGATCTTGATTTCAAACATGAAAAATGTTAGTTTTGAAAATTTACAAAAGAGTTTACACATTTAACGTGTGGCGTTTAACTGTCCTGGCTCCGTCTGCATCGGGACTTTCAACAGCGTTTAAGCGGCTACCTCGCATTGAGCTAAAGGTCTTCACTCCATAGTGACATTCAGAGGAACAACGTTTAGCACTGAAATGTAACCTAGATGAAAACATTTTCCAGCTAAATTTGAGGCATTTATAAACATTTTCTTTGAAGGGGGCAGCTGTGGCTCAGAAGGAATAGCAGGTCGTCCACTAATGAGAAGGTCGGTGGTTTTATCACCGGCGCCTTCAGTCGGCATGCAAAAACGACCTTGGGCGAGATATTCCGAAACCCTGACACTGCACCTGATGTGTCATCTGTGTGTGTTTGATAAGTGAAAGTAAAAGTGCTGTATGTACAGTATAAAAAGCACTGCGTGAATGTGTGGGAGTGAATGGGTGAATGTGGCTGGTAGAGTAAAGTGCTTTGAGTGTTTGATAAGATAGGGAACTATTTTTGACCGAGACAAGGACGACAAAGAGTTCATTCATACAAATTAAGGCCAAATTTAAAGACACTGTATGTATAAATATTTCAAGGGCAACATTTGCTCAATAGCCAATCAAAATCTAGTGTGTGTGTGTGTGTGTGTGTGTGTGTATATGTGTATATGTGTGTTAATCATCAATTGTCACTCAGTTGTCACAGGTGTATGGAGCCTACCTGCCACTGGGTCCCATCCTAACGCATGGTTACCTGTTTTGTCACCCCCTTACAGCTCT
>VOQK01027158.1:39555-53697 GCA_015052645.1 Benitochromis conjunctus
CCTCCCCTAAAAGGACTCTCTCTCTACCTCCTCACCCTCCTCCTCTTCCACCTAAATGTGTATTTCTCTCTCCTCGTCACAGTTCCACCCATCCTGCTAACCCCATATTTCATCTTCTCACCTCTAACACACCTGTGTCACCCACCTCCTTCTTTTCTCTCTTCTTCCTCACGCTCCTTTCCTCCTGAAGTGACTCTCCTCCCCTGTTCTCCCCCCAATTCCCCTCTCCCTCCTCCCCCCACAGGGCCCTGTGCCTCCCGCCGACCCCTCCAAGGTGAAGGCGGCCACCTCGGAAAAGAAGAAGCAGGAGTCACGCAAGGATAAGAAATAGGATACGGGGAGGGGCTGGGGTGGGTTCGCTGACCGGCTGCTCCAGCCCGTACGCCAGGCGGTGGGGAAGGCCCAGCCCAAGCAGCAGCAGCAGCAGCGAACCATAGTCAGAAAAACAGAGAGGGCGGGGGGAGGAGAGGAGGAGGGCTCGGGTCGGGTACTGATGACCATCGAGCTGGAGCTGACTCGCAGAAATGGTGAGGAAGGCCCCAGCGGTGAAGGAGGGACAGGGAGGTCCAAACCGCTCGGCTTCCTCTCCAGGCTCGCCAATCAGCTCACCTTCAAATAATAGACCACGAGGGAGGGAGATGGGGGTGAGGTGGGGGGAACCATCGAAGATAAGAGAGTGGGAAACCACAAACCTGCTTTCAACCCACAACGCTAACCTGAGTCCCTGAATAAATGAGTCAGATCATAACTGCTCCTGTCACAGGCTGATGATTATAAACGCAGCTATACTGGCTGAGATCTTAGATGTCGTGATAATCTCTTACACCAGCCAGCACCCCGGGTACTTTTGTCAGGTCATAAGATATGCCATTTGAAGCGAGACCCTAAGACGGCTTGGTTTGATAACAAAATCTAAAAAGCTGCTCCCTGGGTTTTGCCTTTCTGGTTCTTTTCATTGTGATCCTATCCACCGAAAAGAAGAGAAAAAAAAAAAGCTTTCTCCAAGTGCGTCCGATACGCATCACGAAGCCCTGGCTGCGGGGACAAGCCAATTTGCTTTTTTCAGAGGCGACATGTCAAACTCCAACTTTCTCACCTCACACTGATCTTCTTTCTTTCCCCCTCTCCTATTCCATTTCTTCCTCCTTTCACTGTGAATTCCCTGACTTTCTTGTTAATTCAAATTACAGAAGTGATTTATATGCTAACTGCTCTATCCTGTTTCTCTCTCTCTCTCTCTCTCTCTCTCTCTCTCACCTCCCTTCCCTCTTTTCTTCCTCCTGTAGATAAAGGTCTGACTTCTCCATGACTGCCTCCACTCCTCTAGTCTGCTCCCTCCTTTTCCGCCCAGCCTGATGCAACCCCCATTATTTTCCATTATCTCTACTCTTTCAAGACAGCACTGGCTGTAAGAATAGTCCTACTATATCAGTGACAACGGCGTCAAATAATTTTCACAACGCCTCGTCGGAGATCCTGTATGCGCTCATTGGGCAAACTGTAAAACTGTTTAGGGCCTAACTATGCACATAACTTCCTTAAGAGGAACCTGAAAGATACCCCCTTCGTGTTTAGAGTCCCCTGAATCTCCCCCCTTAATGTTTACGACTCAATCACACACTCACACACACACACACACACTAAAGGGAGCTGGGAGTGCACTCTGGACTTTAGACAGAGAAAAAGCGAGACAGAGGGACAGGAGAGTGATAGTGGGAGCGAAATATGATTCCTGCTCTCAGCCAGCGCAGATAGAGGTTCAAGCCCTGGAGCTCGGGGTGATTCAATCCTCTCACATTTGAGCTAATGGAGGTTGTCGCCGTGTCCCTGCCCTGGCTAAAGGGGGCTATTTCTGGTCCTATAAGAGCGTACGGGCTTACTGTAACAGCTGCACATTTTTCAGACGACAGGAGATTGGGGGAAGGGGGTGGAAGAGAGAGGCGAGCAGAGCAGGTGGCGGTGGTAGTGGTGGTGGGGGCCCCTGCTGTGCTGTTTGTGCCTAAGTGCATGAGACGGTTTGCCGTTGACTCGACGGCCGGGGACTGACAACCTAGAATGACGTCACGGCCCCCGAGGCTGGCGAACGCTCTCACGAGTCTGACAAAAGGGCTTACCAGGAAGAAGTGCAGCTTCAGAGTTATTTTAGGTCCAGTTAATCCGCTTGCACGTTTCTCCTCGCCAACCCAGGGCTAATTATTTTAGCGTGTGCTGGTAACAAGATATCTCTCTCTCTACATCTCCCTCCCTGCCTCCTCTGCGGTCTCCTCTCCTCTGTTTTTCGCTCTTCATCTCTGCCCCCATCTTGAGAATCATCTCCTCTCTCTAAACTCCCCGTTTCGTTCTCGCCGTCCTTAACGTCTTTGACTTCCTTTATCTCTTCCTCTTCCTGCCGGTTAGTGAGTCTGCACTGCATTATTCCCCCACAGAAAAGGCCTATACACAATCCACTCCGCTCTTTAAGCCTCTCCTTATCTGACTGCCAGGCCTACAGCTCAATGCTCTGCTCCTCTCTCTTCTGTCCTTCCTCCTCTTCCTTCTTCTCTTTTCTCAACTCGGTGATGGACATCTCTCTCTCTCTCCCCTCCCTTCGTGTTCACCAGTGATCGACCAACGCCCTCTCGTTTGCCCTTCAAGCGCCACCTCCCCCCGGGGGCACGTCCCTTTGCCAGCCCTTCTTCTCCGGCCCTTGACTGTCTCATTTTTTTCTGCTGGTTTGAAAGCCAAAAGGTTCTCCTCTGCCCATTACTTCCAGAGGAAAGAAACGGATGGGCACGAATCCGCCTTTAGTCCTCACTGAAGACGCCAAACAAAAACTTAATCTAGCTAGCTCTCTTCCGGTCGCAAATCCGTTGCGTGTTTTATGTATATGTGTGTCTTGTTAAAAGTGTTAAAAATGAGATTACATGTGAAGTTTAAAAAACAAAACAAAAGCAGTATGTCACCCTAAGTAAAGCAAATGTTTCTGAGGCATTTTTACATGTGTGCAAGAAAACACATGGAGAACATGTTTATGGAGGCAGGGAAGAAATGTAATTATGCTCTTTGGAATATGTCATGTTTCTGACCTTGTGTGTTATGGAAGGTGCTGTGTGGCTGTCTCTATGGCGCGTTTTATTCAAAGATGAAGGGAAATCAAGGTTGTTGTGCGGAGTCAGAGAGAAGATGAAGGGTGGATAAGGGTTTAGGTTAGCCTTAGATGCAGCATGATGTGGCTGGGAAGAAAAAAAAGATGGGGGAGAAGGTGCTTGCTGTGGGAGAAATCTTTAGAGGAAGAGACTTATCTGGTGTGTTAAGCCCAGCCAGAAATCCATATGTATCACTACAGATAGAGCCTCCTCTTCCCCCAGAGCTTTCTTTTAAAGGTGCTCCTTCCCCAACCCTGAGCCAAAGATGGACTGCGATTGGTGAGCTTAATATGCAGGGTGGAAAGCGTAGACTTGAATGTTTCTTTAAAATTCATAACAGGAATGGAGGTGCTAAAATCCACATCGATATAACTGGTTTCACTAGTCGCTGTTTAACTATCCAGTCAAATGGATTAGTTAGAATGTTTTCTTCTTTGTTCAGCAAAGCCACACAGACACCCGACGTAAGACAAACAGCATTAAAACTGCCTTTTAAACAAATGTTTTGTATGTATTTTGAACCGTGTTAGTCGTAGTTGCAGAATAACATCCCTTCATTTGAAATGACTGGAGCTTCTTACATATTTTTTGTTTTACATTTATTTTAATGCTTGTGATGATTTCGAAACACTAACGACTTTTGGTGACTGTAATATGTTGTAAAGAGAACGTAAATAAAAATAAAATCCCCACGTTGCCAGCTGTTGTCAACAGAAGACAAAAGTAAACCCAGCTGAAAATGCCCACCGTGTCTTTGTTTCTGTGCCGAGCACTAAGCATTCTGTAAATTTGTCACGTACGTCTCTGCCAAGACTCACTTTTATGAACTTTTCAAAAGAAGAAGGTCCTTCCAAAACGATATAGTTACCATTTGAAATATTTGAATGTGCTTATTGCTGGCAAGAGAAGTAAAACTCATTATAGAACAGCACTAACCTTATTAGCTATCTGAAAGGTTTCTGCATTTTCAAAAAGACCATTTTAGAGGATGTAATCTGGTGGTTTTAAATGCTGCACAGTGATCACCAGGTGGTTTTCTTGTAAGTACAAAAGGAATTCAGTTTTGAAATTAAACTTTTAAGCTTTCCTGCATGATGGTGGCAGATGAGCGCTAAAATGGGTTCTCCTCGTCGTGCCCTTTGCAATCCCACAATCAAAAAGTAATAATGATGAACAGGAAATAAATGCCTAGCAACCATTTACCACCCTTTTCACGAAATGGCAAAATAACATACAATTTTTAGGGGATTTTTTTTTTTTTTGCTGAATTAACATGCAGGTGGGATTTACTGAGGATAACCTTTTCAAAAATACTATGCCTCATTATTCACATCAGAGTCTTTAGCAGACTCTGACTTGCCCGGAGACGGTGTATGACTGACTGGCCAATGGGAGAACATGCAATGCTGAAAATGTAGGTTCATTCTTTATTTTTTTCAAACAACCATAATTAAATGTGTTAAAAATTCAATTTAAAGCTAATGCAGATGAAATTTTTGTATTATCTTGTGACTTTGTGGAACAGATGCTTATATGCTGTGCTTCCCAAAGTTAAACTGGATGGATGATAATGCACTGTATAAGCCAGATTTTAGCCAAACATTAGTTGGGGAGTAATAAACCCAGATTGCTTTGCCTGAGCAACCCAAAGTTTCCAGACAACAGAGTTCAACTTCGGGGATGACTGAAGTTGCTCATACATTAAGCGATATTTTGCTGACTACACCTGTTATGACCTGTAGAATTACCGCAGAGCATGTTGTGGCTTCAATCACAGTCTCAGGATTGGTAGGACAAAAGTAAAACAAAAATACAAAAAACAAAATATTGCCCATATTTCATGTAGATATTCAGCTTGTTTTTTTTTTACTATTCGTGGACTTGCACAAAGTAGTAAGTTTCTTTCTGTTTGGCAAAAATGTAGAGGATGCAAGAATTGGACTGTGCATGTTAACCATGACCTGTAAAAACTGAGTCATGTATTCATGTAACTTTTTCTTGGATAACCCACGCCAGAAGCATTAACAATAAAAGATCAACATCAGATTTTGTTTAAATGATTTAAATTTGACACAATAGCATCAGTAAACGCCTGCCTGTTGATATCCCATTCGCCAACAAATAAATCAATAAATAAATGAGAATTAAGTCACTCATCAGTCAAAACACACAGATTGCCTAAATATATAAGTAGAAGGTTTCCCAGGGCTTCTCCATATCACAGCTAAGTTAAGACATGGTAGCTTAGTGTAGTGTTATTGTTAAAACTTTCCGGACATTCTGAATAGTATCTCAAAATTTTGACTTAATAATTAAAAATTTTAAGTTAGTTGTGTTGAAACTTAAAATCAGTCATGCATTGAAATGAAATATGGAGAACAACAGGGAGGGCTGAGCTGTCCGCTGACATCAGCTAACTTGGTTAGCAAGGTGCCTTCACAGATAACTGCTAATTACAGTACAGTAGTGCTAAATCGCTAATAATGTTCAATTTTAGTTACCAGAACTGAGCATCAGAGTTATTATTTAATCTTGTGGTACAATAAACCCTGCAATAAGCCCATTATTTGGGAGCTAATTGCATGATAAGTGCTCCAAACAGCAGGTTTGTGCCTAGTCAGAACCCACCTGTCATTTAAGGTGGTATGCCCTTCAAATTGAGAAATTTAGGCTTGATCAGATTTAAATAAATTAGTTATTAAAAAATTTCCCCACACAGTCATGAAGAAGGAAATTGATCAAAGCCCCTTTTTTTGTACCAGGCTGTAAATATGCATCTGCTTATTTACACAGGAGTCTACTGGGATTAACTCCCTTGCCAAGTAAAAAGGCTAAATATGCACTGAAGGCATTATCTGTCTGCTTACACTCATGTATACCATTTTTCTATCACAGTTATCAGCCGCTTGCCACAAATGAAGCAATGCTTGTTAATTCAACTTTATTTTTTCTAGTGAATCAAAGTATCTGTGGGTGTTTACAGCGCTCCTTTATATTTCTTGTAATTAAGTCCAGTGTGAAATTCTAAAGGGTTTCAATGTGTGAGGATTTCATTTTTGCAGATATTTATTTATAACTTTTTTTTTTCTCAATTGGTGACGTTCAGTAGAAAGATTTAGGTCATCATCAGTGAAATCAACAACCTCCAAGTTAGACTTAAAGATACTTTTTCTCTTAGAAGGTTACTCATTTAATTGACCCGTCTGATCATTTCTCTGGCTCATGCCTCAGACACTTAAATAAGAAGCTTTATCTGCACAGAGTTTTATGCTGAACTTCAAGCAACCATGCTAATTTACCATTAAAAATAAAAGATCTTTACTGCAGAGAGACTCCTTGTACAGGCGCTTACACTAAAGTACAAAGTTCATACAGGATTAGAAGCAATGCAATGTAAGCAGACGCCAAGCATAGAATCTGCTCTAAAAGCAATTGGCAAAAAGTGATAAGACATTTGGTGCACATTAGATACAAGATCATCTGCTGCATCTGTTGTGTGGGCGCAGTGGTCATGACCCACCTTATGTAGTAAATAACTTGGACTTTAAGCTAATTTAAGTGTTGTGTTGGCTGTGAGTCACATTTATTTCATGCACAAGACAAATGAAGAAATCATTTCAGCGCTATACAATAACACAGCAGTTTCTCGCTATCATTACTGTTCACATAACAGCTGGACACTGTACTTGCCTTTGCATGATAATGAGTCTTAATGAGAATTCTTAAGGGTCACTAACAGTCCCTCATTATGATGTTTGTTAGAAATGCTGAATGTTATGTTGCTAGCAAGGATTCACTTGTAGTGTTGACACGAGTGATTGAAGAGCCATTGTTCTTTAAGAGGCCGTGTATATTGTGACAGGAGGCAGTGACGTATTAAGCAGGTGCTTGCTGTGTGTGTGTGAGACCATTTGGTCACGGTAGGGTTGGTGGGTGTGAATATGGAGAAGCCCTGGGAAAGGAGTGGAGTAATGGGAAGGGCCAGTGGAGCGGGGTATATGGGTCAAGTTACCCTGACAGGAGGGGGGGATGAAGAGCAGGGGTAGTTTTTTTTGGTGGTGGGGGTGCCAGGCCCAAAAAAAGCCACCAGTGTCTTCCACACGTGGGAGGAGAGTCTCAACTGTGGCCGGGGTCCCCGGGTGCTGTCCTTCACATTATAACCCGCCGACGTCTGGACGTCCAACATGGGGAAAGGGGTGAGTTTTCCTGATTTAATAAAACCTCTGGTTTCTTTCTAATAGCAGTGAAGAAATGAATGAACATCGCTCATTACTTACTGTAATATATGTACAATGACAGCATATGGTGTGGACATGCATCACAGACTTTCCTAAATGCGTCTTCAGCACTTGATGTCTCTAAGTGTCAGAATGATGTCTTTTGAAAAAAAACAAACAAACAAAAAAAGACAGTAACATCTCAGGATAATGGCTTTCCTCCTCAATAAGTTTTGTTCTCGGCTTGCTGTTTATTTGGGTAATTACGTAATTTTGCTTTTATTCTCTCCATCAGGCCCATTCCATTTAGCTTTATGGGAGGACAGCCTGGTAATCTTCCTCACACACAGTGGTGGGAAATTGCTATGCCAGACACATTTCAGGCACTCTGCTGGCTCTGTGCTCCCTGTTTGGCTCTTTCTGATTACTTTTTCACTGTGTCACTTGCTCACACTCTCCTCTCATTCACGCTGTATATCCCTCCTTCACTGACATGCACACGTGCCGCCAGGAGGAGACTGACAGCGGCAGATGATTTCCATGATGCACAATTCTTCCAAATGTTCGTGGCACGCACGCACTCTCGCTCGCGCTCGCAAATGAGGAACTTGCAGTATTAGAAAAAGATATTTTCTCCTCCATATTCGGTGAATGGTTTGCCAACAGTGTCAGGAGATTGAAATAAACCAGAAAACACAAAGTCCATTGTGCTCACATAGATGCTTGTATTCTGTAGCTATGAATGTAAATGGCTGGGCACAATGTGCCTGCCAAGCATGTGACTTTTCCCACTTATTTTAGGTTTTCGACGATACCCTAATGTATAGTTGTCGCACTCTTTTCCCCTAGTGTGGTGCCGAGAATGGAGGGAAGAGGAATAAGAAGGGAAAGGACTTGGATGAGCTGAAGAAGGAGGTGGCCTTGGTAAGAAAAACAAGCTGTCACTGCTCCATCTCATACTCATTCCGCTCAGTGATTGATTCCAATGACGCTGCTACCAAATGATCCCCAAATAGTGTTACTCCAAAGACACCAGGTTATTTAACAAGGCTATAAATGAAAACAGTGACCCATAAACAAAATGGCAATCCAACATGTTTAGTGCAGTCAATTGCAGGCTAGTTGTGAGCCAGTCTGTCCTCTCCTATCTGCTCAGCCACCCTCTGGCTGCTCCTCTTTGTACTCGGAAAGATACTGAATAATTTGTGGGCCACCAGCAGTGTAGTGCAGAGTTTCGTCTTGTGCAGAGCTGTAGCTCTTTGAGGTGCTGTCAGAATGCAGCCAAGCGATGTCCATGAAAAGTGGGGTAAGTTTTGACTTTTGCTACTTTATCTCTGATAAAGTAGCTCTTGTCAGTTATCAGATTGGCTTGTGACTGATTAAAGAAATGAGTCCCTTTGATATCGTCAACACTAAGGAGAAGTTTTGTGATGAAGTGTTTAATTTTGCTTTGATCTGTCTGGCTCATATACTTCTTCAGTTACTGATTTCCTGGATTTTCCCCCCACAGAAATCATTTTCACTACCACCAGACAATAGCTAATCAATACTAGGTTTAGGTGCATATAAATAAAACCTAACTATCTAACTGTTTACTTGATTGTGGTCAAATTACTTGCAGCCAGTGAGGCGGCTGTTGGTGAGGAAAAATATGGATTTTTCCCCGTCTTACTAAGAAATTCACCCTTCATCCTGTGTGACTGACACAATCCTGACAGCTGATGGCTGAAGTTTTTGTTGCTACACTGCCAAACTCCATTTCACCCACAGTGGAAATGTCTTGGGATTGGGCCAGTAGCAGAAATATGCCACCGAACAAGAAAATTGAGTGTTTCAGGAAGGGTTTCTTCTGTTTGCAGCAGGAAACAATCAGTTTTTATTGGCTTACACACTCAAGACACAATAGAGTTTACTCATCTTCAGTTTATCTATCTATCTATCTATCTATCTATCTATCTGTCTGTCTGTCTGTCTGTCTGTCTGTCTGTCTATCTGTCTGTCTGTCTGTCTATCTGTCTGTCTGTCTGTCTGTCTGTCTGTCTGTCTGTCTGTCTGTCTGTCTGTCTGCCTGCTGTAATGGATCCTTGTTAGATACAAACAATAAACTCTTTTATTGGTGAGAGACAGTGCTGTAGTGCATCTTTGCTTTGCCCTGGTGATTCTTGAGGCTTCATTATCAAAGAAACATTTTATTTTTGCAGGATGACCACAAAATCTCTCTGGATGATTTGGGGAAACGATATGCAGTGGACCTCACACTGGTAATGTCAGCTACACACAAACTCTCTTAAGTACACTTGCACACAAGCACAAGAAAGAGCTGCTGTAATATCCCGTATAGAGATCCAATCTCTTGTTGCCCGGACTGAAGAGCAGCATCCAAACGGAAACCAAGCATTACTTTGGTCAACATAGACCCTCCCCAGTGCCACCTCTTCATCTTAAATCTTTTGCACACTCAAAGAAACTTGCACACTTTAGGACAAAAATAAATTGCAGATAAACCACATCACCGCATCATTTCTTGCATTAAACCACATCTGCTGCCGATTTTAAATGTAACATTCCAGGTGAGGTCAATAAGATTTGATCTTTTTATCTTCTTTTTAAGATTAGCATGGAAAAAAAACGAAGGCCTAGACCATGGGAAATAGTGCAAGATGTAAAAAATGTCAAACATTTGCCAAGCTCCAAAGAATGTCAGTTAATCAGATGTGTGATTATCTGTTATAATTAAATCATAGCACTTTGGATATTTACACAGGACTTCTCTAAATGAGATATTGGAAAAAAGAAATTGAGATGAAAATGTTCAATAGGTACATGCAACAGAGCATCTTAGATGAGCATCTTTTCTATACTTGTGATGTTTAATAGGCCAGACGGGGACACTTGATGTTCTGCAACTACAGCTGTAAAATTGCTTTTTAAGCCAAGGTGAAAACTGGGCCATTGTGTTGTAATAAGATTGCCTGTGACAGCAGAAAGACATTTATTCCTAAAAACTGCTCTCCCCCAGGGCCTGGCCAATGCCAGAGCTGTAGAGATTCTTGCCAGGGATGGTCCGAACACTCTGACTCCTCCCCCAACCACGCCGGAGTGGGTCAAATTCTGCCGCCAGCTCTTCGGCGGCTTCTCCATTCTGCTGTGGATTGGGGCCGTCCTTTGCTTCCTGGCCTACAGTATCCAGGTGGCCACAGAGGAGGAGCCGCCCAATGACAATGTAAGAAACTGCTTATAAAACTTGCACACATATGGACCTTACATATTAATCACACACTCAGAGTTAGACATGCAGGAAAGCAACGGCAGTATAAAATATATACTGATATGGAGTGTCAACTCAAACACCTGTATACAGCTCCTTCAGATATATACACAGAGCTTGAAATGTACACGTCCATGCATAAGAAAGCATCATTTTAACATCTTGTTCAGACAGATGCACCCAGTTTATGTGAGCACTTATCTAATTCTAATTTTTATATGAAATTTAAAGTATCCTCCAGCTCTAGCAAATTTTTACTAACTTCATGGATTTTCCTGCCTTTTCTATCTTTAGTGGGACTCAACATCATTTCCCATAAGCACACCTTACAGAGTTGTACGAACAATCACACACAAATCAAATCAGTGTTTGCAGGATTGCATATGAAATGGTGTGAGAACACATCACGTGTCCTTTTGACCATTCTGTTAGACCCCCTCAAAATTCCACTGAGGATAAATATTTAAATATGAAATTACTGCAAAGAAGACTGCAGTCATGCGAAAAAGTTTTTTTTACCGGCTTCTATGAAGTCCTGTGAAAAACTAAGTATACCATTAAAGTTTAAGTAGGGATTAAGAGGGTGAGTAGCAGTCCTGTGATGCCAATCAGATACACTTGATTAATTGATGAGCAGTAAATGTGATCACCTACATAAATGCAGATGTTTTAGCAGTTTTGCTGGTCTGAGGTAGGCATGTGTTAACACAATGACACGGGTTTCCCAGGGGTGGATGTCCCAGCAAATTCACTCAAAGTACAAATACACGCAGACTTCAATGAACTAAAGCAACGTTGTAAAGAAGAGCGGCCCAAAACTCCTCCACGATGATGATAGACTGATAAAGTTATACACTTCAAGTTGTTAGTTCAAGTTATTGCTGTTACAGGTGGTTCTACAAGCCACTAAGTCTGGGGGTGTACTTTGAGATTTGCATAGAGTCCTGTGACTACATACTTATTGTTAGTCCAACTAAGGTGGATTTTTCTTTGGCTTTCTTTTTCCCCTGGTTACGTTTTCTTAACACGACATTTACTCAACAGAGGTTTTTTTTGTCTTGAGATCTTAATCTCCTTCCTGAGTTTCTCATAACAGCCCAACTGGTCACAGGAACCAGTACAGAGACCGCATACATGAAAACCAACAGAAAAGTGAAAAGGAACAGGGAGAAAACTCAACTCCTAAAGTGTAAAATGAATCCAAAAATACTTTTTAGACACAGTACAGAATAACAGTTACACATCGACATAGAGTCCTTGCCTTCTTCCGAGTGTGGCACAAAAACGACCACTGACACTGGCATTAGTCCTAGCAGTCGCACGAATAAATACCCAGACCAACCACCGGGGAGCCAAGCACCACCCATGCTGCACATTATGGCTCTCACTCATTATGCAATCATCATTTTTCAGACTCCAGTCAGCATTAAGCTCTTGCATAATATACAGTAAGGTACAGTAGAAAGACACATGCACGTGCGCATTAATCCCCCGGCGATTTAATCTCTCCATTTAGCGCAGAGCATGTACAGCTGGATGCTCTGGTAAGCTACTTCAAAGCCCTGACAGCCTGCAGCTTCGGCACTTTGAGCCTTTGCAAAGTGTACTGGCAGCTATTACAGAAGAAATTCCACCTTAAGTGTACTTCACATATGGTTGTTGTCAGATGAAAAGTTAATTTTACATTACTTTGATGCATTTTATTGACCTGAAGAATTGCATTACGTAGAAAATGCTCTAGCAGGCTTCTGAAAGTGCCGCTGAAATAACCCAATATATTTCTTGGTGTTAAAATTCACATTTGGGAAAGAACCTGTTGATTTAAATGTCACCTGCTTTGACAGCTGTTGTTTCCATAATTTCCATGCAGCTGGTGAACAGAAATATTTCTTTCTGAAGTGAGAGTAGCTAAAAGAGCTGTGCTAAAATCTGCAAAAACTCACATGGAGACAAAATGAAGACCGGCAAACTGAAATGGAGAAAAATGTTCTAAGTACTGACAAGTGATTTTTCAGGGGATATGTTTCCTGGTTCAGAAGACTTTGTACAGAGTTAGTGTTTTAAAGGGAAAAAAAAGAAAGAAAAAATAACCCACTGAAGTGTAAAAGAGCAAAACATTCTGTTGTTGCTGTCAAATGAAAGCTACACCTTCCAGAAAGGAAACTTTTCAGGATTTTGTAATTTTTTTCTTTCCAGGAGCCCAAGACATACAGTACACCAGCTGGCAGATGCTTTCATCCAAAGTGCCTGGCTGTCTTGTTTGCATCAGTGAGAGCTGAACCCATAACAGCCTTTTCACAGGAGACCTGAAAATAGCCACCAAAAATGCAATAAAAATACACCAGAATGAATGTTTCCTGCTTTTACATAACTAAAAACACCAGGCTGTAGCTCAGTGAGCGTCTCTTAGTGGCCTCACAGATTGGAGTTTCAGTCCTTGGTTTTCTGGGTTTGGGTGACAGATGCTCACTTGGACTGACGAGAATTGAACCGTCCAAGATAACAAAAATAGTACAGAAGATTTCAACTCTGAGATGACTTCTTCTTTCTAAATCTCTCACTAAGTCTGTGAGCTTCCCCCAGGTTTTTCCCTCTGAACTCTGTTCTTGTACATGTACATTTAAGGTTTTACTGTTTTAAGACCCGTTTCAAGCTGATAAATCCCCATTTCCTACGCTTAAGCATGCCTTACATGAACCAAGCTGAGTTGATAAAGACACTGTCTCCCCCTGTTACATGGCTTTCTTTCCATTTCAGTTATATCTGGGTGTGGTGCTGGCAGCTGTGGTGATCATCACCGGCTGTTTCTCTTACTTCCAAGAAGCCAAAAGCTCTCGAATCATGGACTCCTTCAAGAAAATGGTGCCACAGGTAAGTTGATGCATTTGGTGTTTGTGTAGTCTCAGAGCTTTCTGAATCAATAAGCCGTCCCTCAAGTAGGGCTTACACACTCACTTGAGTGGAAACCTAATAAGCTTGCACAAAGGAAGAATAAATGTTTGAGCCAACTTTGGATTGTGAGTGTGTTTGCATAAAAACTCCCCTTGCGTTATCCACCTCTAGCACTTTGATTGCCTAATTCTTTAATCTATTTAGACTCTTTTCACACACTTCCCGCGCCTCTTTTCCCTACCTGTCTTTTTCCTCTCGTCTCCCTTCTCGTCTATATCTGTCTTTTACATACCTCCATACCCCCTGGCTTCTCTTCTTTTTATATCTCTCCTCTCTCCTCATCTGACTAAATCCTCTCTCTGTTCCCAAACATTCTCTCTTCCTCACACTCCCTCTCCCTGCTATTCTTTTTTTTCTCCATGCCAGCAAGCGATGGTGATCCGGGAGGGGGAGAAGATGCAGATCAATGCAGACCTTGTGGTGCTGGGAGATCTGGTGGAGATCAAAGGGGGAGACCGCGTCCCAGCTGACCTTCGAGTGATCTCTTCCAGCGGATGCAAGGTAGGGGAGGGGTGCTGGGCCCGTCCCTGGGGAACCTGGAAGTCACAGTGGGATTACAGTAGCTCAGCTGACTTCTTTT
>VOQK01027158.1:53717-70833 GCA_015052645.1 Benitochromis conjunctus
TTGGTCGCTTTTTTTTTTTTTTTTTTTTTTTTTTTTTTTATCATAAAGAGAATCTGAGCATGCTAACATTTGCAGGTAAACAAAGTACAGGTGACATGGATGGCAATGATAAATAAATCAAATGACTGATTATAAATTCGGCCTTGTGAAGATTTACAGCAATTTTTAAGATCAACTCTTAACCAGCTGTCAGTCGCTGCTTGAAAGATATTTTAGTCTGGATCAAAGCGACGCACCAACCCACAACAATGCTGCAGTAATCATACGACGAGTGGTTGTCATAACGAAATCAGGCTGTCTCACTTCCTGTTATTTCACGTGGGCTGTCCACTTTTCCCAGTTCCCCTTAAAAATGATTTCAATAATGTTTCCTGAATGCTTTTTTTTAAAAAACATCTTCTTGTTAAAGCCTTTTCCCCCCGCCGCCAAGCAATGTGCAGTTTTACATGCAAAAACTGTTGTTGTGTTAGCTATGACCATATTTACATCACCCAGAAAATGCTTTCATTTTGGCTCGCTTCCAAGCCACCACATAATCACATTCAAACACGATGTTTGAGCGGCTAGTTGTCTGCTTCTGATTTGCAGTTTAATGAAAAACTGAGTCAGATTGTTCCTGCAGAATTCACCTCATACTGATGAGCCAGGGAAAGGGCATTTTGTATACATATTTTGTGTGAAAGATTAATCTGGTTTTGATTAAATTTTCTGCTTTTTTATGTCGAGTCAGAGTAAGGTCTGCGCGCTCGCTTGGAGATTTCTTAATATTTTCTGCATAAATATGACCTAAAGGTTCATCTGATTCTGACAAAGGTCTTAAAAGGAGATAAAATGGACCGGTTTAGATAACTGAAATAAAAATATATCTGACTTGGTCGCTGATTAAACATATAAACTAAATGCGGGCACTTGCCTGTCTTAAGTCTTCATGGCATGGATTCAACAAGGTCTTGGAAACATTTGTGTCTATCCCAGGGCTTTCCACTGACATGATGTCATTATGCATTTATAATAATGATAATAAACTCTATTTATATCGTTCTTTTTTAACAAAGTTACAAAGTGCTCTCAGAAAAAAATATTTTTCAATTCAAGAAAGTGAAAAACATAAAATGAAAAACAAATACAAGAAAAATAAAACTGGCAGGTGGTATGGATGTGTTGGTTCCGCATTCACAATCTACCACATTCTGAAGACCACTTTACAACTCTTTGTAAGAGAAACTGAGTTGAGATGATTTAATGTGATGCATTCAGCTTGAAGCTATCACCAGCATGTCCGGCACCACCAACCGTGCCGTGTTCAAAATCACCTAAATGAGCTTGAGCAGGTCATCTTTGCCATACACTAAGTTGGCACCAAAGTATTGGCAGATTTGATATTTGCACCAACAGTTGAACAAGCGGACCTAACGTAGTGGTCCATAAAGCGCTGTCAGAACAGCCTTCTTGTTCAAGTAATTGGTAGCAGACATATGCAGATGGGCGTCACAAACTTTACAATCCTCTTATATACACCAGTGTTCTTTATTGTTCTGATGGTGGAATCGTCAGCCAATATAAAAGCCAATGTAAAAGAGGCCTTTCACACTAGATGCCTTTTTTGTAGTATTTTTTGTTTTGTTTTTCTCGTTGAACACACCTGAGGTGAGTAACAAAGATCTTTAATTTCTTTTGTCTGTCTGACTACGAAGTTGTCATTCAGAGAAGGATAATACATTTCAACATTTTCCCAGTCTGATGATCCCGAACATCCGTTTTTCTAAGATCCTCAGAAATCTTCTTTGTTTGAGCCATAATACATTTTCTACATGGGGATGGGAATAAACCTACCATGAAATCAGGGCACTCACTCTCGCCTAATTGTCATCCCTGATTCGTTTCACCTTTAAATTGAATGCTACTCGTCGAGTTTCACACACCTTTCTCCCTCACTGATATGCAATATTGTATCATTTTCCTCTTTCAATAAACTACCAAGTCTAATATCTTACCTTTATTTAACTGGGTTCAATTTATCTACTATTTATGACTTGTGTGGAAATCAGATCATGTCCTTTACAGGTCCTACCTGTAAAGAAAATATCAAAGGCTCTTTCTGCAGCTGCACTTGCTGTTGCTGAATAGGGTGAAAGTTTCTCTCAGTGGTTCGAATTTCTGCACCGTGTTGCAGCGAGCACCTAGATCAGAACACAGTTTTGACAAGACAAGAGCGCTATATCACTTGTTGTTATAAAGTCCTTTTTTTCATTTCCACTCTGTCAGTTTCACCTCTTCAGTCTCTCTGATAACGCCGTGCTCACATCCTTTTTTTCCCCTTTCCCTGTTAAGGTGGACAACTCCTCTCTGACGGGAGAATCTGAGCCTCAGACGCGCTCCCCGGAGTTCACGCACGAGAATCCTCTGGAGACCCGCAACATCTGTTTCTTTTCCACTAACTGTGTCGAGGGTCAGTAGGCCACATCTGGCCGAGATTGTCTCTTATCGGCTCTAAATGTCTTCCTTTAAGCCATCTGGAGATCAGCATCATTTTGCTTTACCACCCATCCGCGAATGTGTTCCAGTACATGATCCATCCACTGCGCTGCACAGTGTGTAGCTGCTCGTGCTGAATGCATGAGGATTAATAATAAGCGTTTCCAGAACATCTAACGCTGATGGAGTTATCATGAAGCTTTAGAAGCAGATCTTTTGAGCAGTTTTGAACACTTGCGTGTTATCTTTAAAGATCTGCGTTTTGGCCACACGCTTGTGGAGCTGTTACTGACTTTTTAAATGAAAGTGAAGTGTCAAAAAAAAGTACACCCTACTTGTCTACAAGCTCAGAAGTGTTTGTCCTTGTTTTTGAGAAGCACATTTGTTTCCAACTAATTGAACATTAAACCAATCAGAAATGTTGTAATTTAATGGACTACCTGCGTGGGCGTACAGAGGCCCATTTTCAGCACTCTTGTGTTCAAATGGCACATTATGCTCCCTAATGCAGGTTTAGCATGTTAACAGGCTTTGATTACGTTAGCACAGCTGAGAGATGTGCTGATTAAAGAAACAATAAATTTGGCTGGGTGTGCGGAAGATAGGCTTTTATGGGTTCAGATGTAATGGACATTCTGAAAGTCTTTCTTTAAAAACAAAGGCTATTCAGTTGGAGGACTGCCTGAAAAGAAACAGGATTGCATATAAACGGTGTGTTCTGGCCCTAGCCAGAGCAGAACAAGACGTGGGAGAAACTGAGCAAGATTACAAGTACATCAGAATCTCCAGTTTAAGAAACGCCGCTCAGGTCCTCAAGAGGAAGCTTCATTAAATCGTCCCCACCAGATTGTGCTGGTTTGTAAACTAGTAGAGCACAGTTGTATAAAGCTCTTTTTTTTTTCCTGGCAGTTTAGCACACAGAATAGTCTTCATTTCGTAGAACAAGAACAGTCTGATGAATTTCAGAAGAAAGTTATTTTTTGAGGGACATTTTAAGGCTATAATCAAACCCACAGAGGCTGATGCTACAGACACTCAACAAGCAATTTTTTCCTTTCTTTAATCAGCGGAACAGTTTTCAGCTGTGCCAGCATAATTGGAAAAAGGTTTTCAAATGATAAATTAGCTTTCAAACATGATAAACTTGCATTAGCTAACACAATGTGCCAGTGACAGTGACAGCTGCTGAAAATGGGCCTTTGCGTGTCTATTGGATTAAAATTCATAAAAAGATGTACAATTCATGATTCAATTAATCATTCATTTGTAACATCTGTGGGTAGTTATGGTATATAACTAAGTGTGCTTTTCTTCAAAAATCAAAGGCATACCTACATACGGATGAATCTCTTACAGAAACCGTGCTGGTTACGCAGAGTAACGCACAGTTTTCACATTTCAGAGGATGAGGTAGAGCCTGCTGCTGGTACTGGTACAACCTGCTACCTCTGAATCCAAATACGTCTAAACGTATTTGGATTCTTTGCTCATCCACTTTCTCGAGCATCTGCTCAGTCCATCCAACCACCGATCACTGGCCAACGCCTGTAAGTCACCTCCATCTATCACTGCTCTACATCCAGCTATCTCTCGCCATCGAACCTCCTCGTTGTTTACAGATTAGAGCGCAGTGGACACGTCTACAGTGTCCACGGCATCCACGCTGTTAACATTTGTTTGCCTCTTTGCATATTACTCTGAGAAACACACGTCTCACTACAGCAGCGAGAGCATCTGGTCACCCAGCTGAAAGCTGTAACTCACACCTAGCGGTCCGTAATCTCACAACCTCTCATGTGAAGAGCTGTCTTTAAAAAAAATAGCCATCATTTGAAAAAGTGATGCTTCTTGACTAGCGACTGCAACAAATTGATGTTGTTAACTACTGAACTGATGAATCATCCAAAGACTTTAATGTAATTTTTAATTGCACAGAAAAATGGCGTGTTTGGTGAATGTTTTATATCTATTTAATGCAGAATGTGGACCTCAGGCTTCTGGTCCAGAGAGCCTAGAGGTTTTCCTGCATGCTTCGGCATTTGCATGAGTGGCTAAAATCGAATATTGACGTCAGGAAAACAGAAAGTATGCGTTTTCATTCCCCAACAAATATCTTTGAGTTTTCTTTTATTTGCTTCTAATTCACTGACAACCCATTCACAAAGAAACCCAACCAGAGACTGCATTTCTATTAAAAGATCAGGTAATACGTCACACATACTGCAAAAACCTGACAAAAACCTTCTTTCAACAATATCCTACTGAGTTCCAGTTTGGACCCCCACCAAAAAAGAAATCACTGACAGCAAGACTTTATAACAAAGCTCATAGCTTCATGGCAGCCTTCCCCTTCGGACCAACCATTGCTTTGCACTCTCACATTCGAACACCTTTACTTGTCAGAATTACACGAGCAAGCCATTAAAACGTTCTTTCAGATTCAAAGTAATAGCTCCTATTTAATAGTTACTGCTGTACTTTGAGACATAACACAAGAGAGGACCAGTCACAAGAGCATTTTCACACGCACTTGTTCCTCTAGCGGCTTACGAAAACAACTATGAGATCTTTTTTTTTTTTCATAATTACACTAAAGACTGGGATGAGACCCGATATTACATCTGAGCAATAACTTTAGTTACACATTTAAAACAAGGATATAAACACTATTTGCTGGAAGGAGGGCCAGTGAGTCAAATCATTATCACATTTTTAATTCATACTGTCTCCACTGTGCAGCTGTTTGTGTTTTGCAGTTTTTTTGTGGCCTATTTTTGTTTTATCTATTGCACAGTCATCCTAATTACAGTATGATGCCCTGCAGAGCAGAAATCTCCTGTAAACCAATTTTAACTGAGTCAAGGCAGTTACACCTAACTAATTTTATCGGTAATATCCCTTTGCGATAAACAGAATGACTGATTTTAATTTAATGACCCCCCTACTTCAGGTACAGCTCGTGGCATTGTGATAGCCACCGGTGACCGAACGGTGATGGGTCGCATCGCCACTCTGGCGTCTGAGCTGGAGGTCCGCCGGACACCCATCAGCATCGAGATTGAGCATTTCATCCACATCATCACTGGTGTGGCTGTTTTCTTGGGAGTCAGTTTCTTCGTCCTGTCACTCATCCTGGGATACACCTGGCTGGAGGCCGTCATTTTCCTCATTGGCATCATCGTAGCTAATGTGCCTGAGGGGCTTCTGGCTACTGTCACTGTGAGTAGTGCATGTGAGTGTTTGCGTCTCTCTCCCTCTTGTTTGTTGTTTTGTTAGAAAAATAAGTTTTAAAATATATCTCCACGATTATAAATAGCCCAGCAGTTTAAACTGTTTAATGAGAGTTTATGTCCCTGCACAGCTTCTTTGTGTCTTTGCTGCAAGGATACAATGTTCACTTCAGTTTACAATAATCCCCTGTAGCAAGATCACTCCGTAATATGCTTCTGGGAAAAGAAAGTGAATGGAGCCATGGGGGAAAGAGAAACTGGCTGTGTTACACAAAGATACAAAATGGTGTTTGAAATGGTAGTTTTAAACACTTATTTAAAAAGAAAATGATTCCAGTTGATTGCAGGGAGGCTTTTACAGGTAATTTTTCTACATTAACGGTGAGATTTTGTTTAAATAAACTGTAAAGAACCATCGTAATGAGCAGAGCGAGGCAGGAGCTGACTGGTGGGTGGACTGTAGTGTGTGGGTATGTTTGATTACTTTTTGTACATTTGGTTGCGGTCTAGCTTTTGGTTGTACAAGGTATCATTAGCATGATTACTTAAAGCTGCTTTCATTGTGTTTTTGCAATTTGGAAGATCAAAAACTAGCTTAAAAAATCCTTCATATGGCATCCAGCTTCTGAAGTTACTGTAAGAAAATGTAAAAGTTTTCGTTTGTTTTGAAGCTTTTCTTGCTTCGGTGGACATTCTTCACCTGTTACATTTGTATAGCAGAAGTCTGTCTGTGTCTATTGATAATGGGAATTTAAGATCACAGGCGGCAATAATAAAAGAAACAAACAAACAAACAAAAAAGACTTAAAGGCTTTACAAAAATTTGGAAAATAGCAGTAGGTGGCATTAATTTCCCACGGGCTTTTCATCTCAAGCAGCTGCTTTCAGACCCATTTGATATTGTTGACATAAACATATTGATTAGTGCAGCTTTACATGTGCCAGTACCAAAGCCCTGATGGCATGCCTGCTGGCTCACTGTCACGGTTTACTGGCACATCCACATGGAACCAAGCCATCATCAATGTTATTAGTTACACCTGTGCTTTTCCTATCACTAATTTACCCTCGGTGAATGTTAGGTGTAGGTCTAATGATCTTACAGAACACAGCAAAGTGATTTATTACCGAATGTTGTTCTTGAAAAAAAAAAAGTGTAACTAACTTTTTCTGCAACAACAAACAGAGAGTAGGTTGAGGTGGATGCCAGCTGGCATTTTAAATGCCATCAGTCGACATTTCAGTGGTCACAGAAAACAAATTAACTTCCAGTGGCTGGTTTCTTTAGTTGCATTCCCTTTAAATACATCATACAGTAAGGTATGTGTGGAAATGCTTGCGTGTACATTATGTGTGATATATTAGTTGCTATGTGGGTAACATATGAAGTATGTCTGCTCATCATATTTTTATGTTCTTGAGCGCCTGCTGTTAACTAACCAGTGAGATGCTCACACACATACACACACTCTCATTGACAAGCTACCCGGACCACGCGTGGTTGCACATGCACAAACAATGCTCCACTGCGTACACATGCTTTCTCCCATCGTCGGCTAGCAATCATCCATCTCTCCTCTTTCTTCCTCCCTCCCCTACTCTTTCTCTGCCCTCACCTCCCGCCGTCCTCCCAGGTGTGTCTGACTCTCACTGCCAAGCGAATGGCCAAGAAGAACTGTCTGGTAAAGAACCTGGAGGCCGTAGAGACTCTCGGCTCCACCTCCACCATCTGCTCCGACAAGACGGGCACGCTGACCCAGAACCGTATGACGGTGGCCCACATGTGGTTCGACAACCAGATCCATGATGCGGACACCACCGAGGACCAGACTGGTAAGACTGAGATGAAAGGAGAGGAGGAAAACAAGGAAAAAGTCAGGAAAGAGGGAGAGAGAGAGCTTGGAGAGTGAAAGATATAAAGGAGAGATGGAGTGGGGGATGCAGAGGGGGGGAGTGCGACCACCTGCTGAAATTCATCTGTCCAATGTTCACACCGCCAACCAACAAGGCTGTTCACTCTACTGCTTGGATTAATTGAGCAGCGGTATGCGGTGGGCGGCATAACCCTCAGCTACAAACATGTCTTTTCCCAGAATTCCTTTGCAAGACTGCTTCTGCGGAACCAATCGGATTCTTGACTCCTGTGGAAAATCGAGCCAAATTTTAAAGAAGCTTTTAGCAATAACCAAAAGGTCTGGCAGGAGAAAAAACAGGTGCTCTATGAATACTAATTAGTCCTGAGTCAGACAATTGTGAACTCATATAAGGAACAGCCAGTGGTGCTGACAAAGGCTGTACAAGAGAAACAGGGCGAGAGCTACGGAAAACACAGTGTATTCATTTTTTTACCTTTAAAGTATGCAGACAATTTTTACAGCTGCTGCAGCCTTTTTAGCCTTTTGTACCGCACCGTGTCAAGCTCAACAATCCCAGCCATAGTGTGTCAGTCTGTTTCCACAATAACAGTGACGGAGCCCGTTGTGCACAGTCCAGGCAAATATGAAAAATGAATGCAGGCGCCTGCAGTAGAGTGAAGGTCATTTTCAGTACAATTGGGTGGGAGGGTTGAAATTTTGATACAAGTCATTTCCAAACACCTTTTATTTTGAGTCCCTCTCGTTAATAATGAATGGCATTTTACAGACTGGGGATTTGAAAAATCACTTTTGTCAGGGAAACAGTGATTGTTCAACTTAACTGACCCCGATTCTATTATTTAGCTACAATATTCAGTTGTACTCTGTGAACTGAGAGTTAAGTCAGTAGCATAAATACTGCATGAGTCCTACTTTAAAAAAAAAAAAAAGAGCCTAACACAGTTCCTTCTCCTATTCTCTCAGGTTTGGGTTTTGACAAGAGCTCTGCTACTTGGACTGCTTTGTCTCGCGTGGCTGGCCTCTGCAACAGAGCTGTTTTCAAACCCGCACAGGAGCACCTTCCCATCGTAATGGTAAAAAAATTTATGTATATATACTACCACTCACTCACACTTCTTGGTGTATTGGTGACTGAAGAAGTATGTATAATCTTCCCCCCCCGCCATATCCTGTGCACATCTCCAAAGAAGCTGAGCGGTATTTACAATGAATATGGTTCAGACACAACAGGGAGAGGCAGCTATATAAATGAGCTTTTTGAACAAACTGTTTCTGTCACACAGTGCCGTGTGTGGAGGGTAGAGGTGTAAAGGAGCCAAAGTGCAGCACAGAAGAGGCGTGAAGAATCCAACTAAAAGCGAGCTTTATTAGCAGATAAGTCCAATACAATAAAATCCAAACATTAATCCACAAGGCACGAGGGAGACCAGAACTCTACGGAGGAACTCTGAAAGCAAAGCAGAACAATACAGGACTAAACAGACATAAGCGGATGACATGACCAAGACAAATAGAGGGACAGGACAATTTATACAGACAACTGATTAGGAATTAGACACAGGAGAATAACAACAAATGGGTGCAGACAATCAGACAGGGAGGAAGTAAAGCTGGAAACAAGACACGAAAAACTAACAGAGTAAAACAGGAAATGAACCAGAGACATGAAATATGAAAGAAAAATTTAAACATGCTTAAATTAATTTATGGTGGAACACAGAGGGACAACGCCAGACAAAACAGAGGGGAAGGAAACAGGGAATGAAGAAAAAAAACTGAAAATAACCGTACTCTGTGAAGTCAGAAAGCTGGCACTCATCGGAAGGAAAATGTGACTAAGAGATCCCAAATATTACAAGAAACAAAAGTCACTATTATTATAGTTATTAAGTTAGGACAGGAATCCACAATCCTTCCTAAATACTAAAGAAGAAAGTGGAGGCCGTACACAATCTAGACAATGAGCTTACATTCAACAAGAAGTAATACTAGGATGATAACAAAAACACGGCAATGCGAGAATATAAAACTTCACCTAAAAATAATCAAGAACCTGCACTTGCAGAGCAGCCAATCAACCAACTAAACAAACAAACATTTTTTGAAGCCATATGTCATCAGCTGAGGGGTGCATGTGACACCACACATTCATAGGTTAGTGACTTGTCAATCACAAGTCTAAAGCGTACACTTTTTAAATATAGAACCTTATATATATATATTTTTTTAAATAATGTTGTATTCAGTAAGACTAGAGACTAAGACTTAAACATGTCAAGGGAATGTCACAGAGGTCATAAATCAAGTGAAAATAAGCGTGTTCTCTAACACTTCTATTATTACCAGGTTTCTTTTTGCAACCAAAATAGTCACGCGCTGCTGGCTGGCAGAAAGAACCGAGGTTCAAGGCTTTAGCCCCAGAGGCTACATCCATCTTTTATGTACACTGTGTGGGCAAAACCCACTCTCCTCTTGTCTCTGATTGGCTTACTCCAGCCAGTCATCACTCCTCGTGTCTAAACCCAACCAAACCAACCAATGAAGACAACGAGTGCTCACCAGTCAACAGCAGGGTAAGGAAGGATGCGCTTCACTATCCTTGGAGAAAAAAAAAGAAATAACTTGCTGTACTGAAAGATAAATGTCGTTTGGGATTTATAAGTGGTTATATGCAATGCAGCATGAAAAATAAATATGCACCTGCCCTATGTATACCATGCAACACACCAGCGCTCACGCTATAACATCAAGTTACCGAAAACTTTGCATTTATATTTGCAGTTTCATGAATTATCTCTACTCCCTAAAAAAGTGGAGTATACCACTTTTAGTTTAATCCAAGGGCATTCTGAGTGGGTCTTTTATATTTGGATCAAATCATGCATGCACATTATTCATGACATGATTTTTGACAACACGGTTTGCCAGTAGGGTGAACTTAACAACATGTGGGAAGTGTTAGCTGAGTTGTCACTTCAAAATAAGAAGTGGTGAAATCAGTATTCACTCACTAAATTAAAAAAAAGGAATTAAAAAACAAAATGTTTGGGTTTCTGTCAGTTTAATCCATGACAAGACTGAAAAGTGTTAATCCTATAAGTGCTGTTGTTGTGCCTACGAGTATAGATAGGTCAACTTCACATACCTTTACATTAGTTGCTAAAATAGCTTTAATGTTAAAGTACAGAAAAATGCAAAAAAAAAGCACAGTCAAACAGCCGCAGCTTTTGTAACATAAATCAAAGCACTTGTTACACATCTTAGCCTCTTTTAATGTTCCATGCAGACAAAGCGGCGATACTTCCCATCTAAGATTTATATGCTTGAATATGTACTTAACTAAAAGTGGCAATAAAGTCATGTAAAAGTAGTATAAGAGTAAAAGGCCCTAATAAAAAAATGTAAACGTACATAATAAATTTAAAACGTGTTTAAAGTTCACGCTGAAAAATGGTTCTGATCGTGTTATTGTAATACTTATTACATCATATATCTGGCATTTGCAGTTTGCACGTTGCAGTTGTTCAAGCAGGGGGCTAATTTAAACGCTCGCACATACCGGCGACAATTTAATCTACGAGGTTAACATTGTTAACAGAGATTCAATTTGAAATCTCAATCTGAAAATTAACTGGTGTACATAAATAATACAAATGTAGTGGAGCTAGAAGGGAAAAAATTCGCCTCTGAAATGCAGCGCGGTATAGGTATACAACAGCACAACGTGCCGCCACGGCTGTTTGCATTATGCAAATATGAGCATATAAAAAATGTATGCGGTGATATTTTGTAACTGATCACACAGTTTATCTTTAAATGAATCATGCCATCAGCTCTCATACTGAGTGTACTAGAGGTTAAAAGCACAATATTCCCCTTTGAAATGCGTAATGCTGAAACCATAATGCGACTATGCTTAAGAAAAGTGTAAACACTTCAAAAGAAACCTAAGCACCGTGCTTTACATTGGAGAATTATTGTGTCTCTTATCAGAAAGAGTATTACACAGATCCCTGATAGTGGAAATTTTTTTTACATGTTGAGTTTTCTTACCTTCTGCCTGAGGGTATCGGCGCCTACTCTTTGTACAGGATGTGGTTTGGGTCTCTGGTAATTTCAAGGCCCTCCCTTCTCACTGTCTCTTCAAACATCTCTCGGATGAGACGAGAGGGAAAAGATGGGGCCAGCATGCCAATTATGTTTCCTGCCCTTCTGATCAGATTTTGAAGTTGTTATCTGAGTTTAACGGACTGGTTACCAAACCATCTTGTTATGCCATGCTTGAGCAAAGGTAGTTTGTATTCTGTCCTGTGGTCAGCCCATCCTCAGCTGCATGGCAGCCACGGGGGAATGAAAACAACCCATAAAAATAATTTGTCAGTACCACTTGACACTTGGCTTGGCATCTCTCTCACACATAAATACACATACACAGAGGATAATCCAATGCACCCCTGGAAATGACTCCCCCAGCGCAGATACACAAACACACACACTGCTGGGAAGGTAAGTCAATAATATCTCAGTCTTCTACCGACTGCTGCCCCTCCAAACTGTGCTACATTGACCTGAAGAAATTCTCAGTATGGCTCTCAGTGACAGGGATTACAGCTTCTTGAGGCAGATGGGAGCAGACGGTGCCAGTGCAGCCTCTGTGCCCCTCAAGGTGCCCAGAATTCCTCCTTGGATTAAGTGACACGCGTATATCCCGGCAGCCCTCAAACACAGCAGCCGAGGCTCCGTTAACATTACGCGAACAAGTCCCCATTTTTACCCGGGAAAGGAGAAAAATGGAATTTCCATCATCTATTTATTCATTCATGAAAAGGCACAAACAAGGACAAATCTTGTGGAGTGCGTGTCCTTGTTTGGCGGCTGTTCATGAATGAATAAACGGAAACAAGGAGAAAATTCTTGTCTTGGTTTTGCTCTCGCTGGTGCATCGGGCGTCAGGTCAATCAGTTTAGCATGGATTTTAATAAATTGGCTCTTAAGAGCGGTTTGAAATGCCGTTACTACCGTGGAATTTTCAGGAAGATGGATTTGACAGGTCATCAAAATAAGTTTTTCTCCAAAACTATCCAAGTATCACAGCAAGCAACTTTATCAGACAAGTTAAAGCTGATAAACCTCCGAAAACAAAGAAATATCAAAGAAGCTGCTTCTAGAAAAAAGAGAATAATACTACTGGGAGTCTTGTGAAATAGGCTTTCTTACCGTCTGTGTTAAGTTTATTGCAGGACACACTCTGAGACGTGGATCTAATAAACTTAGGTACAACATCAAGTTTGATGTATGCAGATTGTACCCACTGATTCACACCCCACAAGGCATCAATTCCCACGATATTTCGCTCCATACTACAACCTCCTTGGAAACAGCTAGAGGACACATCAATCTTGTTCTGCCACAGCTCAATAAATTACATTTTTTATTAGAATCCCAAACATTAGGTTTGCCTTTTCCCACTTTGACACTCATATATTTTTGGTCTCCCGCTCCTTTCCTATTCATTGGTTAGCAGATGTAGATCTTATTAGCAGACGCGTTGTAAGACGGTCTTTCTAAATTTCTTTCCCAGACTGCTTTTAGTCACACACTGTTATAACGGCCAACTTTGAAGCCCTCTTTGTGTGCAATATTAAAATCTGTTTTCCAGCCATGACCAAAGATATTGCCACGGTTCTTTCTCGTTGGATGTCTTTCATCTGGGATAGTACAAACACACACACTGTAGCTTATACTTGAAATGACTCTGTATGTGTCTGCTTGTGGAAGCAGTTTACACACGTTAGGACTAATGAAGCTTTTTCTTTTAAATTAAGACTTTCTATAGGTCACATGTAACTACACCGTCGAGCTAAATGACCTCATTGAATATTTGCTGCCATCTGAAATAATTTGTGATATTGAAGCTTGTGTCTTGTCTCAGTTTAGTTTTGTTGGACTCACCCTTTGTGCAAGAGTAAAATGAATTGGTTCGGGTTAGGGAAATATCATGTTTTAGATCAAATGCAACATTAAACACATGATTTTCTATCATCTTAAGGAAATGACACGCCTCTTACATGCCTTTATTTGCACAGCTATAAACAGTGGCTTCAGATTTTTATAGGTCATCATAGCAGCTAGCACAAATGATTTAAGGAGCGTCTTAATTAAATATGGTTTACTTAGGCATTCAAAAAAATAACTCCATGAAGGACAGCTCTTCACCACTGGCGACACACATGTGGGTAGTCTGTGGAAATGGAGCTGAAGACCCCCAGCTACAGCTGGAGCATCGCTGAGAAACTGGCCCCAGGTCTTCGTTGCTGCCCTACATGACAGATAACTAGATCGAGCATCAAAACGAACCTTTTTTCCCTGAATTTCCCTGAGTATATTATTTCTTCACGCCACTATTGGAAAAATATAACCAAATAATTTACTCATTTACTGCAATCTTAGCAACCACTTTGCTACTGATTATTGCCAACAGGCAATGCTCAAATGTCTCCCTCCAACAGTATTTATTTATAAAATCATGTGAAACTAGAGTCTATTACATCAAGACCTTTAGAAGCTGCCCTTGAGAGTTTACAAACAGCATATGTACCCAACTAATTAGCTATATTTTTCCTGAAGAAATTGAGCTAGTTTAATAAATCCATTCCTCATCTTGTAGATAAAAAAAAAGGGAAAGACATTCACTTCTTTTACATTAAGTTGTTACCTTAAACAACAATGTTGCGGCCTGATCATAGGCATTGGTAATTCAGATCATACTCCACTACCTGCATAATTAATAAGAAACATAATGGATGTAAAGGAAGTCCTCTCAGGTATCTCAGCTAGTGTTTTAATCAATTAAATAACACATAATCCGAAAGCTTCCCTCCACTGCAGTACGATAAACACAGGCAATGAGACAGACAACACTCATTTCCTAATATGCATATGTTAGTGACTGTGCTAATGTGCTCCTGTGTGTGTTTCTCCAGAGGGAGACAGCGGGGGACGCATCCGAGTCAGCTCTGTTGAAATGCATCGAGGTGTGCTGTGGGAGTGTTCGTGACATGAGAGCCGCAAATCCCAAAGTGGCAGAGATCCCCTTCAACTCCACCAACAAATATCAGGTATTGCATGAGACTAATGTCGCGTCATGGCTTTGCGCTTGAACTGATGAGAAAATTAACACAAGTTTGAAATTTATTACTGTGCATTCGTTTTTCTTTATATATGTACATATATTAAGGAACCTAAAAATGCAACAGAGTAACTGTTATGTAAATAGATATTGTTGCTGACTAGGTATTCATTTCTAATCTTGTCCAAATAACAGTCTAAATGAAAAACAGGGAGGACCAATCTTACGTCTGCTTTTCTCTCAATTTTTGTATTAAAATGTACTTTTACAATGTTTAAAGAATCTAGATTTCTTATGTAATCAGTGTGAGCAAGACTACACAAAGGCAAATAATGTCATGAAACTTTCAAATGGACAAAGTCTTTAAAATGTTGATGTGGGTCCAGGGGCAGGGATCGCTCAGTAGGTAGAGTTGTCGCCCCCCGTGATCGGAAGGTCGGAGGTTTGAATCCGTCTCGACACACTGCTCCCCGGGCGCTGCTGCCCACTGCTTCACTGAGTGAATGGGTTTAAAATGCACACAACTATAAATTTCCCACGTGTGGGACTATAATGGGTTTAAAATAAGATCTTTTGGGTTGCAATTTCAATGGTTTTATTTTGAATGTATTCATTTTACATGTTTTCAATTAAGAGATTATTCCTCTCTTTACCTTAAATGATCTTTCACAACTCTGTCAGTGCTGAGTTTTGCATACAGATTTCCAAGACGTCCATGAAGGGGGGGAAAAAAAGAAATTTTTCCTTATATGCCAGGACTAAATCATGCATATTCATTTTTTAACCTTTTTCTACTGAAGGAAGGCAGCCTGAACATGTCTGCTCTTTTACAGAGACACCCTGCTTAAAATTCACACTGCTGCACGCATTCATACTTGGAAGCTGCCCAAGAAGCCACAAACGCAGCATTGTTGGTCACAGGGAAAACTGTTGCAGCATTAAAGCTCTGCAATGTGTTTTATTTATGTTAGAAAGATACATCAGGATTATGAACTGGCTTGGCTGAGATACTGAGAAAGTGCTCTGCTGTTGCCCTTCAATGCACAGAAATCCCATTTGTAAATTTATTGTATGTTGAATATGCTATTGAATTGTAAATTGGTTGGTAACCTGCTTATAAACAGTGCCTGAATTAAAAGGCCTAACATGCTGGGAGAAGAACAGGTGAGAAGACCCGGTGTGTACTGGATGTACATCACTAATTAAAATTTGCCATCATGCTAGACAATATCAAACATTTGCAAAGGTAGCTTCTTATGAGGCTGAGCAAAGACAAGCATGTTCTGCGTTTTTATTTTTTCACCAAAGTGGATTAAAAATCTTGAGGAGAAGCTATTTTTAATCAAATTTTCTTGATATTGAACAAACAATTCCCATAGAGTATCTGCAGTAGAGAGGCAGTCGTGAAAGGTCTTACGTTAATCCACATGCTTTACTCCGTCCTCTAACAGTCAACACCAACAGAGCCAAAAGTTAATACTGAACTATATGAAGCCATCACGCAGAGCATTAACGCCTTGCTCAAGGGAAGTGCGACAATTAACGCACAGAGATGTGTGTTTGCTCCGCTTTTCCACACCCAGTCTTTCCCAGCTTGTGTGGAGAATTGAACCAGCATATGAATTACACAGCAGCAATGTTGAAGCAAACAAAGTACTTCCTGCATGCATCTTGTGCACCTGTTCCCTGACTTAAAATAGGCCCGTCTGTGTTAGGGGAGGGGAAATAAAGCAATTTTGCTCTGGTTTTCTGAGATTAGATATGTTGTGACTCAGATACAAATTACCTTGGGGAATGTGTGTGTTTGAGTGTGTGTGAGTGAGGGAGTGTGCGCACACAAACTACTGTAGGTATGGGGGAAGGGATAATGCAAGGTGCTACACCAGAGGAATAAATGCGAGTGGGTAAATGAATGCTCCTTCAACATAACGCATACATATGACTTTCAAGGTACACTCAGTCAATTCAACTTTGAGAAGATTTTTTTTTGAGTTGAAAAATATGACAGCAGTGAAAACAAAATAAAAAAATAATGAAACAAAAAAATGTCAGACTAAAAATAAACAATCCACAATGCATTGTATTTAATCCCACAGTGTTGTGTCCTCACATTTCCTCCTATGCGTTTTCTTCTAGCTCTCTATCCATGAAGTGGAGGACAATCCCTCTGGTCATATTCTAGTCATGAAGGGAGCTCCCGAAAGAATCCTGGACAGGTTGGTTAATCAATAATGGATCGATTATACGTCTCAGTAGGAAAATAGCACAAAATTTGACTCGTTTTTCATTTATTGTTTCCTGTTGCTTTGTGGTTACTGTAAAAAAAAAAAAGACTATTCAGGTTGCTAATTTTCTATATATTGCTTTATTACTGTCAGCGAAAAGACTAAAATCCAGAAGCATAC
>VOQK01027161.1:0-14187 GCA_015052645.1 Benitochromis conjunctus
AAAAACCCCTGAAAAAAAAAAAAAAAAAAAAAAAATCACATGTATTTCAAGAAGATTGTTGTTATTAGGATTTAACAGCTACTGTAGCCAGAAAACGTTACAGTTGAATACTAGTACTAATATCTGAGAAACTATTTGCAAAGACTGTGATATCTGAGTACATTTATGAAATATTATGTAAAATTAAACATTCGATGCTAACTGCTCTCGTTTACTGTGATGCTTCCTTTCTGCAAACGTTTCCAGTAATGAAAAGTTGGATTTTACTTTGATTGAAGCAAAGCATTTCTAAACTGAGCAGTCACAAGATTGCACACACCTGCAATGACTTTGCTGATAACCTGACTGAACACCAAAGCCAGTGTTTGCATTCTGATTAGTAACCTTACAATGAGTCAACTTTTTAATCACTGTATGGTCAACCTTTGACTGAAGACTAGCTAAGCAGAACAACATGGATGTTCGCCCCTTTGTAACATTTAGATAGACAACCAAACTTGACTATCTGTTATAGAGTTGTAACATAGATAATTATTCTACAAACGGAAAAAGATTTATCCTTGTCAGTACAGCCAAAAGGTATATAGAGACTTCTCCTTTGACTCTCCTTCCCTGACAGATCAAAAATTTTTCAGCTCTGCAGTCTTTTTATAGTCGTACAGACAGTTTGTTCAACTAAAAGTCTGAAGCTACAAAGCATCTGAGAATATTCCCTGCATCAGTTTGACCAGAGCTGATAATCAGGATGCCACTCAACATAAAGATTTTGGCCGAACCTTCGGGAAGAGCTAGAAAAAGGAAAAAAAACAAGCATGACAACAATTAAAAATCATGTTTTGTTGCAAAATGAAATTCATGAAATCAGGAGATAAGAACCGAATTCATGTTTTCTTTATTTAGAAAGTGGTGTCTTACCCCGAAGTAGTTGTTTGGAACGAAGCCTTCCCTGCCACACAGTGAGGCCCACCACCAGTCTGACCCCTCAGGTTTCTGGAGGATGGTGACCATGTCTCCCTCTTTAAAGCTCAGTTCATCTGCTGCCTGAGCTGGGTAGCTCCACAGAGCATAAAGCACTCCGCTGTTGTCCACCCCCATGGCCTCCTCCGCAGCTGAAGAAAGAAAACAAGAGACATATAAATATAAAGACTTGCCAGTATAGTAAATTATAGTTTACTATAGCTTTATTCTAAAACGCATCTTTAAAGTGTTCCTACTTTGTATTCTTAAATTACATTTAAAAAAAGAAAGAAAGCTTGTAATTATAGTGCCTCCTTGTGTAACAAGGACAAAATTTATATGTCCTCTTAACATTTCTTTGGGAGCAGAATTAGAACAAACAAACCTCTCTTACCATTATTTATATTACAACATACAATATTCAAACATATTCTGTACATGTCTGTGAATGGCTGAATGCTACTTAACAAAACCAGTGACATTGAGGTTAAACATGCAGTAGATTACATCAGTAGAAAATATGATAAGTTCTAAGTAATATTTGACAGTTCATAGTACAGTTTACGTCTGGGAGTTGTTGTCTCACCACTCAGGAAGGTTTCACACTCCTCATATCCAGGAGCATAAGGGTCACACTTCTGGGAGGCAGTAGCTCTGTCTCTTTCTGTAACAGCCATGACAGCAGCCCCACTCCTCACCAAAAACTCACAAAGAGGACGGTCATTGCAAGAGGCCGCACAGTGAAGAGGAGTCCTGTGGGCCACATAAAGAGCTTTTATCATGTTGTATTTATAGATATGGATATATCCGTACACCATCTTCCAGTTGCAAGGCTTTGCATACCAGGATATAACACAATATAAAAAAATAAAACATCTACTCCTTTGCAGGTTCTAAAATTATTTGAACACCTTCCGATCAACTTCATCAAATGACAACTTATGCCAAAAAAAAGATTAATCCTTGTCAGCACAGCCAAAAGGAAATATTTATTTAATAAGAACAAAACCAAAATGCCAAAAAAGAAAAATTAAGCACACCACATGGCTGTTTACTAATATGTGCATGGAAATGTTCAAGTATACATTTCTTTCGTGCAAAACTCGTGTGTATACACAAAATTACTATTGCATTTAATGAGAAAACATGAGAACATGAGAAAAGTGGTCTACGTTGCAAGACAGAAGTCTGCACGTCTATGGCAAGAAAGCAGGACCAACTGAAAAATGGAAACAACTGCACCCAAAAGGGAAAAGCCAGAAAAGCTGCAGAAGCTTTCCAAAGTTAGGGCGTCATAATTTTCTTCTAAATGTGTGCACAAATTATGAACCAATTTGGTACAAAATACTGATTTGGCATGATATGTCTGAATGCATTTGTGTGCAGGCATTGTTACTAAATGAGACCCATTGTTCCAGAGGCCTTGTGATTTGTTCAGATGCAGTTTTTCTAACCTAAGCCATGCTGCCATGTTATTTTTAGAGAGAGCAGGCTTTCTCCTGGCAACCCTTCAAAACAATCATACTTGTTCAGTCTTTGTCTAATTGTACTGCCATGAACCGTAACATTTAACATGCTGAGGACTGAAATGTAACATCTAACAGGCTGAGGAGCTTTTTTTTTTCCTATCTCAATTTTAATTTCTCTGAGCATTGCACGGCCTGAGGTTGGGGTGAATTTACTGGAACTGGCAGCTGTCTTTAATGTTTTCCTTTTGTGAATAATCTTTCTCATAGCAGAATGATGGATTTTATGTTGTTTGGAAATGGCTTCATAACCCTTTCCAGGAAACAATAATCGCTTCTCTGAGATCATTGGTGCACACTCTGGTAAGGGGAGTGGGCTCGCACGCACCTGAATGCACCAGACCTGCAAACTGCCAAAACCTCTGCTTTTATAGAGGTGATCACACTTGTTGATTATAGCTAATCAAGTGTATTTGATCAGCAGCTCCTGTGTGCCATTTACCCTCTTAGCCCTATGGAAATATTAAGGGTGTACTTAATTTTTGCTTGTGCATTTTGGTTGAGTTTTGGTTAAAAATAATAATAATAATAATAATAATAATAATAATAACAACAACACTACATGTAATGTTCATCTATCCAATTTTTGTAGCTTGATATGTAAATCCTTTGAACTGAAATAGGTTATACTTTTTTGTGCAAACAAGGAGTAATGTTATGTTCTGAAACACGTTATATGAACTGGTTACACAAAGGCTTTACAGGAGGAACCGTAAGAGGATATACGAGAAAGAGGATGTATAAAACAGTAAACAAATATTTACCAGCCATGGCTGTCAGGTGCACTGACATTAACTCCGATGCGAACCAGGAAGTCCACAATATCGTGATGCCTAAAGCAGACGGCATTGTGAAGGGCAGTGATGCCTTCTTCATTTGGTTGGCTGGGATCACTCATCTTGGGAAAGCATTTTACACACGGTAGATTTGTCAGATAAAACGTGATTGATTTCCACCCCTCATTTATACAAATTGCAGACATAAAACAAATAAGATTTGCATCTGTTGTAACCAGTTTATCCACTCTGACATTCGTCTAGCATGACTGTCAGCATTTCTTTCAGCAAGCCTGTTATCGCCACTACTAAAGTAGAAGTTGGAGCTATTGTGCTGACTGGAAGGCTCAGAGATGAGCTGAACAACAGAATGCATACTCAGCATGTGTTCCTTCAGAAATCTTAAGTTAAACATAAAACGTTTTTCCACAATCTTCAGTACTTCTTAATCTCTAAATACGGCACTGGAGCAGGAAGTCTGTCACTTCACTGTTGCAGTCCTATAAACTGTATTTCTGGAGGCTGCTGATGTAGGCTAAAGAAATGGGGGGAAAAAACTAGACCAAGGCAAGGCAAATGAAAAGTTTATTTTACTTGTATTACATCTGTGAACCAATGTTACTCTGTTCATTTAATGTTGCACTTTATTTTTATATAACTATTATGTTCAACCCTTGCTGTCTGCACAGTTTATGACTGGATTTGCTAACTGAAGTTTTATCTTAACATAATTAATCTAGCGATAGAGATAGAGAGATTGAGCTAGCATACATACCTCCTGGACAGCTTTCTGCACTGTGTCCAGGTCTCCAGCTAAAGATCCATCCAGCACAAGCACCAGCGGGCTAAGCCGAGCTCGCCTGCCAGAATTTTTGCGCTTCCGATTCGGCAGGCGCAAAATTGAACGGTAATTCTGCACGGGAAAACAGAATGTCAGTTTGAATACAGCAAAACGCTTGGCTGCAGAAGATTGCATTCCACCTTTTGATACATTAGAGGCTATTGTTATATTGTTATAGTTATTACATGCTTACTTTGTCATTAAAAATGACTGTGGATGTCTTAGGCACAGGTGGAAGGGGAGGAGGTAAAGCACAGTCCTCCCCATCTGATGAACTGCTACTCTCGCTACCTTTGTCCACCTTGTGATGGTAATCCTTGCGAAAGAGCTTGTTGATAAGATGTTTGTACTGGTTTGGTTGATAATGCGAGGCCTTCTTCAGGGGCTTTGAAAGGTTCTCAGAGCCCCGTCTCTTCAGGGCTCTGGGAATTTCTGCCCTGATGCGCAGGACCTCCTCTATGACAGGGGTCACATGGCTTTGGGCGTCAGGGGCCACCACTGGTTGCAGCGTGGTGGGGCTTAGGGGCCGAGGAGGTTGCTGATTGGTGCCCTCAGCCTCAACACTACCGTCTGACATGGTAGGATTCTCCAACTTCACAGGGTTCTGCTGAGCAGATACCAACCGCTCTAACTCTGCATCTATATCCGCTGGGTTCAGCACTACAGACATAGATAAAACCACAATTTATAACACAAAGAATTATAAACCATAGTGTGGAAGTGTTAGCTAATGTTAAATGTGTTTTACCGTCACTGTATAGAGCTGGCTGCAACAGCTCAGGTGGCTTCGGCTGTGGCTGAAGTGCAGGCGGGTGGAGGAATTCCTTTGGGACAGGTACAGCAGGTTGGTAAGGTGACATGTCACTTTCTCCTCCAACCACTCTGGGTTGGGGGGTTAACATTGCTCCCCAGTAAGGATTTTGAAGGCGCATGATGACAGAAAGAGGAATGGGTTTATGCTGGCGGGACTGAGTTGAATTGGGAGGAATAGAAATGCGGGAGATGGGCTGAGACTGGTATGGGGAGTGAGGCTGAGATGGTGGTATTGCTATATGTGCATTACGGGGGAGGGAACCACTGGAAAACTGGAGAGTATTAGAGTGACGATCCTGCAAAAGAAAAAAAAAGCATTTAAAAAAAAAGGTTTTTTTGTTGTTTAACATTTCTTTTTCATTAAACTGGATGTTATTCTTTCCCACAGAAGACAAAAAACAAAAAAAACATACGCTCTGAATTTACTTTAATATCAAGATTTTCAGGAAAGGTGCATCTTGTTCACTAATGTTCCGATCACCTTTTTCTTATCTATGAAACAACAAGGAAACAGAGTCATTTGCTTATCTGAAGTTTCTCAAGAACTGCAGGGAATCTGGAAGCACATTCCTGGGAGCGTTGAGATACACAAAAGCCATACAAACAAGTTTCATCTAGTACTAATAATATACCTTTATGGGGCTTGGAGCTGGAGAAGGGCCATCAAGGTTGGATTCTCTCCAATTGCTATTCGGCATTGTCGACCGCAGCCACTCTGTCTCTGCAACAGGAAGGTTAAAAAACAAAAAGAACAACAAAAAGAAAAACCTGCTTAGAGTACTGGCAGACACTCAGTGAACAAATTTACTTTAAATGGTCATAAAACCACTAACTGTCATAAGTGTGGTGAGGCTTCCTTTCATAAGACATGTCCAGATCTGTCTCATTCCATTTGCCAGGACTCGTCTGCCGTTGCACAGCCTCGTCTGAGATTGTGGGAGATAAAGCAACAAAAATATGAGCAAAAGAAAGACAAAAATAGAGCAAGTGTCCTGGAAAGTTAATTAGCTTAACGACCAGTATTGTTTTTTATAATAGCTTATCTTCATGAGTTTCTTTTGTATTACTAAAAAAAAAAAAACGCTGTGACAAGTTTACTTTTACATTTGTTTTCATGTTCACAAAGTGAGTGTAGTTAATTTTCTACAACAAATGTAAGACTGTTACATACCAATATCAGTCTGGTCCTGGTTCCATCAACATTTGACTACATATGAAGGCCACGACTGCAGCTGCACTTACATTGTACCATTACTAAATATCATGTTTAACAATGCAAAACCTCATTTATTTGCAAATTAGTCCAGTAGTTGTGTATTTACAGAATTACTTTTAGTCATACTTTTTAAGTGCATTTTATCTTGGTGATTGAGTAGCGCCAGTTTTATGCTTAAGCCACACTTTAATGACCTGTCTACCCAACACACCCCTTTATTTAATCCAGATAAGATTTAATTGTTTTCTCAAAAATTCTCAAATCTAGCACTTATATGTTGAGGTCATTTAATTTGACTTGTTGGGTAGTTGCTCACCTCATTTTCTAATAAAACGTATTCAAATGACCACAAAGACAATCAAGTCAAATGAATTTCATGATCATTAAGTTTAAATGTCCTGAAAATGAAAACTTTTACCTTGTTCCCTGGAACTGCTAAAATTTCTGGGAAGCGTGCTGGACATTGGATAATTGACAGACAATGGAGACGGGCTTCTCTCGAATCGAGGTGACCTTTGACCCATCTGGCTGCTGTCATACGGTCTGAGCAAATTGAAGGAGGTATGGGCTGAAGCAGATGGTTCCAAGGTAACAGCCTTTGGGTTTTGTGTAGGGCTTCTATCAGTGCCGCTAACTGAGCTTCGTGGGCTCTTGTCAAAACGAGGCAAAGAATTATACTTTATGTTTTGAGCTGAATGGCTGTAACTTTGGTGGATGATGTCAGATCCAGCTCGGACCGGAGCATGTGGACTTCTTTGGAGCTTTGGGGATGATAGTGGGCTTGAGGGGAATACGGGAGAGGATCTAGTATTATTATTGTTAGAACTGACAGAGTCAATGGGACGGAAAGATGCTGAGCTTGTGGAGAAAGCTGAAGAGCTGGAGGATCCATTACTGCTGCCGCCGGATGCCTGTTTAGTAGTGGTAGTGCTGGAATACCAACTGGACTGAGGCTGCTCTCTGGAGATACTGGAGGTGGCCTACAGAAAAAAAGAGACATCGATATCACTGTTTTGTTTTTTAAAAACACATTAACATGTTTTTGTTGGCATGCAACTACTTCTGAACAAGGGCGTGTTTGAACGAGTGCAAGTGAATGTGAATGAAAGTTTTGATTTCGGTCTGTGTTCACAAATTTACAAAAAAAAAATCAGGACATGGAAACTCCCTCACGGGGGGGGCACATTTTAATTTAGAAACAGAGGGGTGGAAAAAATAAATAAACCACTGCTGGTGGCAAGCTTGATATTTCCACCCATGTTACACACTTTGAAGGACTACAAAAATGTAACTGTTATAAACTAGTGCAAATTAACAACTAAAAGAGGAAAACTAGTACTATATGTGTGTGTATGAGTGAGTACCTGTGACTTCGTCTCTGTGTTGTTATTGCTGGAGGAGGCCTCCTGCAGCAGGGAGTTAAACTCTTTGGATAACTCCTCTGCTGTAGCCAGCGATGCACTCAGATCATCATTCATCGTCTGGACTGAATGTTAGCCGCAAATGTACAAAAGTCAATTAGCAGAGGATATTAATCCGACATTTACAAATATACACCGAGCCAAGCGGAGAAGTCAAACATTAGTGGAAACTCACACAGCATACTGCTCCCAAAGCTTGTTTGAGAACTCATGACTCATGAGGCAGCAATACCTTGCTCCTGAAAACAAAAGCCACCTGTTAGAACAGAAAAAACCCAGAAAAACAAAACACTTTCATCAGCTAACAACCTTTTTATCATCTTTTTAAAAGAATTAACATTTTACAGGAAATGTTCCTCCTAATAATGAAACAAAAACGGATTTCCTCGAACTCTAATTCACTTTAAATCAACCTTTAAAGTTTGTTTCATGCAACAATTACTTTGCTTAGCCCTTCCCTTTCAGCTGCAGGCTGAAATTACCTTCAGGCAATTTCCAAATAACCCGAATGCCCGTCATGTCTAAACAAGCCACAATTTTCTGATTACTGAAAGTGCAAAAACAAAAATATGACACAGTGTATAGTTGCAAACATATATCATGACATTACGGTCATTTGAACGCCCTTTTAAGTGCTGGTTGCAGGTGTTCATATTACTTACTCAACCAAGTTATCTGAGATACCAGGTGCTCAAGCTTAACATCACTTATGACTTATGTTTATTTCAGACAGACAGGTCAGACAGACAGGTGCAGCACAGTTTCAAGTGTGTGACAAATTATAGTAATACTAATACTCCAGAGAGACACCGATGCAGGCTGGGCTATTCTGTTAATGAGCTAAAGCCAATAAAAGAATATGAACAATAAGCTGCACAGTAATAACCACTTTGCATAGAAGCAAAGGCTTTTTGTGTACACATTTGAATGTACTATAAAAAGCTGAAGCTTCAAGAAAAGAAGTCCCACATAGAGTCACTACTATTCGTTTATCACTAAACTTAACATATAAATTTATAGTGCATATTCAGCCTTTAGGTACAGTAAATATTGTTCATGTAGTAGAAATTTTATGAAGACTCTTCAGCTCATGACATTTCTAAACGTAACTATGTCATGTTAAAAGCTTAACTTATCACCCTTATCTAATCATTTCTATTGTGAGTGCCAGCAGATTTCCTTTGTGGTTTATTCTTCTTTGTATAGTTAGCCAACTACGTTCGGCAGTAGACAAGTAGACGTTACATGAGCCGCAGTGACTGCTTTCCAACCCATAGCTAGTATAAAGCTAGAATAAAGGTGGAATTTCATGTTACCAAAGAACATCATTCAAATTGGCTTGTATTCAAATTAGTGACACCTTCAAGAAGATAGTCCTGTTAGTCAGCAGCAATACCAAAAAACATCTGGGAACATTTATTTTGAAGTATTATCTAAATCAGTTTTCATTTCAATGCTCATTACACTTCTACCAACATCTTTGCTGTTGAAAAAGTCTCTCCTGCTATCCAGGACCTACAGGAGTTATGACCATGGAACCCACAGTTTGCCCTGCGGGCAGTGCAACAGCACTGTAAACTGTAACACTATACTGCAAACCACCCAGTTATACCTGTCCTTACCGTCCTTTATCCAGTCTATTGCGACATCCCTAGTTTAGATATAATGGGGGAAGAAAAAAAAAGTTGTGACAGATTACAGATTTATTGATAGCACCGCCTCACTTTCTTTTGGATGTTGTTTACTGATACTTTGATCAATGTTGTGTTAGACTAGCCACAGATTACACGTGTACATGACGATGAAAAGGACTATAATACGTATGATGTCTAGAAAAAAATATTAAACATTTTTGGAAATGTTGGTCGGTTCACTTTTAGTAGTTTAAAGAAGCCGAGCCACTTCAACTAGGCATGAAGAGAGATGTGAGATTGATCTTTGCAGCCCCCTGGTTGTCTAATAATGTTGTGTTTCTACATAAAGAAAGCTTGTGTGGATCAGTCTCAACCAGCATTGGTCATGCACATCCTGCTCTACATAGTTTAAATATACCAAATTAGGATACCAACTGAAAATTAGCCCTGGCCAGAGCAAACAAGGGTTATATGAAGTAACCAACACTAAACTTACAGCAGAATCACATAAGTGTTATTCATAATATTTGTCATGTTGTTCTGTAGCAAGGACTTGTCACATCTCAGTCAGGCCTGGGTGCAGGCTCACATTCCTTACTCCTCCCAGTGAGACATTCTCACTCACACACACACACACACACACACACACACACTGGAACACTTACCTCTGTCAACAGCAGCTCACACAAAAAGAGATTACACTCTCGGTGACTCACAAAGGTCAGGCTGCTCACTCATTCACTGAACTCTCTCTTTACTGCCCAGGATTTTATTCACCCCACCCTTTTTCTTCCTGTGAAACTCCTCTGCATGCCGTTTGGCACCTTTGCTATTTTCTCCTGGTTCCGACAATTTTGGCTTCGTTTTACTGGAACACTTTAACGTCACCAAAACTAGAACGGCATCAAAATTAGATGTTACTTAATTTATTTTTTAGACGCATGTTAGGAATCAAGTCAAGCTAAAGTTTATTTCTCTAGCCAATATAGAACAACCTTAGCTGACCTAAGTCTAACAAATAGACAACAATAGACTGTATTTGCATAGAAAAGCCAGGCTATGCTGCTCAACTAGAGGTGAAAACAAGCAAGGATAAGTAGTTTCTTTAACAGTTTTTTCAAATTATTTTTAATTGTTCTTTTGGGTGTATTTATGAGGCTGACTTTTCTTATAACTTAAGTTTATTGCAAACCAATAAAGCACATTACTGGGGTTAATATAATGACAATACTGAATTATTTAACTCCTTCCGCATTACTTTTATTTTGTGTTCTATCATCTTGCATTATATACTTATCATAATAACATCTAGATTCTGGATCTGCCTTTGTTTTTGCACTATTTGAGTGTTTATTTCGAGATAATCTCTTTAATTTATTGCTCCTTGTTTGCTTGTTTTTTAATGACAATAGGTTGTGCTGTAAATTTGCATCCTTTATCCTTTGTTTTTCTTGTCAGTTTTATCTTTTGCAACAAATCTAAAAGAAAAAATACTGAAATATCTGGACAACTCTGTGAAAAGAAAAGTAATGTTTCTACGAGTGAAGACAGAGGTATATAGTGAATAACTTATAAGTTTGTAGGAACAGCCAATGTCCTTTCAGTTATCACATATAGTATGTCTTGAGGCAATTGTTACACCTTTTAACATGTGCTACAGTAAATAAAGATAGAAGCATATGTAAATATAGAAGCGGAAAAACATCAATCATGTAGACGTTTAAAGTGAACTGACAGCTTGTGGTCACTGCAGCGGTGCTGTCATCTATTTCTGGCTTTGTGTCACGGTTAGTTTCTTGGAAAACCTCATTCTGATTTTCTCTCCAGTGCTTAGACTAGAATGTAGTACAACACAGCAACAATTAGCTCTTTCGAGTGGTGAAGCCAACAGAAAAGCCACAGGTATAAAATATAAAATGGCACTTGACAAAACGACTGTCCCCAAAACTACTAGCAGTGAAAAATGTTAAAATTCTGTTAAGACACCATGAAAAACAGAGAGAAACTATGTGAAAGCACAATGGAAATTTAAGGATTAAAGACAATAATCATTAGCTTTGCAAAATGCTAGGGTGTGTCTAACCAAGACTACAAGCAGTCGCTCCCTTTTCCCACTGCTTTTATGTCCTTCGCTAGAAGTTCATGATTACACATCCAATTCTCTAGTTTCTTCCTAACTACGTATTTCTATCTAGGCATTCATTTCCAGCCTGTCCTCTTTCACAATTGTCGGTCCCTGCTTGGTTTCCTTCCTCCTTTGTGCTGGCAGAAAGGTTAAGACTGCAGGATAAAGCATTCCCTTTATACAACTTCCCTTTGAGGCCTGCTTTTCATTTTTGTTCATCATAGAGTCCTACAGTAAACTTTACCTGTAAGTCATCATACAGGCAACACAAACTAAGTAAAAACTTTCTGCCAATATTCCACAACTCCTCTACAGAATATCTTTGTCAGGTTTCAGGGGAAAAATAACTCAAGCTTTTTCAATTGTTCTTGCATAGTAAGAATTTAAATACCAAGAGTCCAAAGTCCAACATCCAGCGTAATGTTTACACTGGCTCATTACTATTTCATGTAGTAGGAATGTTTGAAGACATGGTGAGAAAGGAGAATAAAGCCAAGGATAATTATACAGATACATGTGGGAGGTGCTGTGTAATTACTGTGAGAATGACCAGGAATCTGTGTTGCAGAATTCTGAGATCATCGTGCACTGATAGGCTTTATCATTAGTATCAGTATCATTGCCTCAACAGATACTGGCAACACATGAGCAGTTTATGTGAAAGATCATGTCAAGGCTTGTAAAACTAATAAAAACTGCTATGAAGTTGTGCTGACCTAGCTACATGAGCACTTTAGTTAAATTTGACTATGGACCCATGCTGACATTAGACTAATCAAAAATGGCTCACTGATTAAAACATGGCACCTACTTGGACAACGGCGACATAATGAGTTGCAAAAACCCCACCCAAAGTACTCTGTTTTGTTTTTTTAACACTGCTTTCACCTGCACTGCTGACCTAGTTAGTCACTGAAAGCCAAACCTACATAATTACACAAACAAGCGTTCACACTAATACGCTCTATTCACGACAGCAACTGTCACTTCCAAAGACTTTACACAATCCATGACTATTATACTTCTCAAGCTTGGGATAAAAGCCAGTCACTGCAGACACAAGAGCACATAAACCATGTATAGACCAGAGACATGCTGAGGTGATGATTACTAATCCAGAACAAGAGTATAACGTTCCTTCCTTTTGTCCCATAATGTGAGCAACTGTTTTTAGCATAGCCTCGTGGCTCTGTGGTGGTAATTCCCTTCACTTCTAGCATAATACTGTTCTCCACAGTATATGACATAGGAATCTCTCAGTGCTATATGACATAACAGACATTTCTGGGAAGTTACATGCCAGAGCCATTAATCCAATGCCTGCTTTGTAACATCCTCAAGCTCTGGTGCAAAGCAGAAGTAAATATAGTAAATATCAGCTAGTGGGGCATTAGCTGATATGTATGTATGTGTACATACATACAATTTTTTTTAATTGATGAATTCTGTTTGGCTTTAACAATTTTTGGCAACAGGTTACAGCAAGTGCAACAAATGCAGCCAAACTTGTTTTGATAGGGAAACTATCTAAAGCACACACGCTGGATAAATCGTCCCTGTTCCAACAGGGAGGTTTGCTTTGCTTTGCTAGAGTTGTGTATAGATCTAACATGCAGTTCAATTAAAGAAAAATTAGCACGTTTGAATTTGTGATGTAAAACTGATTGAAACGGTGGTTATGCTAACACCAAATGTTATGAATGAATTTCTTATCCTAACACTAAAAATAGCCATTAATACATTTTCTTCATGGCAGGACCCAGTGTAGTAACAATCCAACAATAATGCACATCAATAAATAAAAAGAAGAAAAGCACAAAACCTCACAAGTCCTGACAGAAAACCCACCCTGGATATTGTGTTTCTACACTGTAAATGGCAGTGTTAGACTGTAAATAAATTATTGTCTTACTGGTTGCACATCAATGTCCAGCCAGCAGCTGGCTTTTGCACTTCAGCTTTTCTCTGTGGTTTTGGACAGAGGGCCATGCCAGGCACGGTTGGCAACATCTGATTTTCATTACAGTACAAGCTCCTCCTCAATTACAAGAAACCTCACAATCAACTAGAAAAATCAGCGAAAGGAGATACGTTGTGATAAAGAGTTTTCACAACTTCAGTTAAGCTGCGAAGAGACAACTAATCCGACGTCACACAAAACCGTAATGCAGGCACGAGCTTAAAACGCAACATAAAGTATTCGCCCATGAAGACGGGCAAGTTTGCGTTACGGAACAAATTAAAAGTTCATACCTCAAAAAATCAGAACCTGTCCTTTTGTCCTAAACTCAAGAGGAGAGAAAGCGCTGCGTTCAAACCTTCTTGTCTTCCTGAAGTTGGGATCAGCCTGAGTCGCTCTATTGTGGCGGCGGCTCCAGACATTTAGTCAGAGCTGCGTACTCAGTTGAGGTATTTTGGCTGATAGTCCAGCCCCTCGGCTTTCTCCGCTGCTGTAACCCGAGCCAGGTGTTTCTGTTACAGCTGTTCCAGGTTAAGTATATAACCTGGGAGGAGTTGCATATTATTTAGTATCTCGCGGACAGGTAATTGTCGATTTTTTTTATCGACAGCCTCACTTTTGAATAGAAATATCTTTTTTTTTTTTCAGCTTATGAACTGTGTGAAATATATACGCTACCATATATAGCCTACGTTACATGTATAATAACAGACTATTGTTTTACACAATTATGTATTAAAAAAAAACACATAACTGTGTCTGAATTCGTTGGGCACATGCTACAAATAATAGCAGATAACTTCCGATACACGAGTCTCTCTCATTTAAAGATATAAATACAACCATAAAATAGTACCTTACTGTAGTCTATAATGCTTGCGCACCGTTGAAAATGACCTAACATGCAGCAATGCAATA